>JAOXNR010012774.1:0-30203 GCA_028571225.1 Parsonsia alboflavescens
ACACACACCATTATTGTCTTGTAAATTATTATGTGTAAAACATTGGAAGATTATAAAATAAGTTTATAATTCAACACCAAATGATTTGTTGTGCTAAAAATTATATGGTTCAATATTTCAATTGCAGCGGCCACACATATAAGTCAAAATGGAGTAAGACATCTATTTCTATGCATGATTCGGGCATTGAGCATTTGCAAGGGTTGGCTTTGCTGGTGGAAATGTTATGTGCGCTTTGAAAAGTTGTTGGCATGGGCTTTAATAAATTTTTTTTAATAATTGTGTAATAAAAAGAGATTTATAGTTATAAACAATACTAATAAAGTCATTTTAAACCTAAAATAGTTGTATTTAAGAATTTTCAATCTAATTAAAAATGTGGCTAGTAACTATATTTTGAATTGAAGTATTATTTTTCTTTTCATTCATTTCTCAAAAAAAAAAAAAAAAACTTAAGAAAAAAAAATTACACCAAAAAACTTATACGGTTTAAAGTGCTTTAGCACAAAACATCTTTGTAGACTTTATAATTAGACAAATGATTCGGATGATTAGTGCTAGGATGTTAGAGAGCGAATACTTAATTACTTTTTCTTAAGTGAAAATATAATTTCATGAATTTTTTTTTAAAAAAAAACTTCTAGATACTTATTGAAAGTTTGAAAAAAAAAAAATTTAGAGACAAAAATGATCATTTCTTCCTTAATTTAGTCAAAATCACCCTTTGGACCATACAACATGGCAAAGAACTCGAGTTTGATGAAACCTCAATCTCAGCTCGAATTATTTTATTCCAATTTTTTTTCCCTTCAAATTTCTACACTTATGATTTAAATAATAAACAGGAAAAAGAAGAGCTTTTTTTTTTGTTTAATTTTTGTTTTTTAAAAAGACAATGGGAAGCTGAGTTAACTTCAAGAATCCATGCTGGAAGTAGCAATCCCTCTGGAAATTGTGGCAGATCAAATCAAGATCGACATTTTGTTTCGATAATATTTCAAGTGAAATCAAGTTTTAACCATCTGCATGCAATATTCTTCCTTCTTGACTTCTTCCAATGGTTTTGCCCTGAGAACAGGATTGTGTTCAAAGAAGTTTGCCGGCCGGAGCTCAAAACCTCCGGTGAGTGTTGGCATTACCGGAAAATCTTCCTGGTATGGTATATGATGAAATCCCACTGTGTACCATACCACAATGTCCTTGTTTTCTATCTCCCTATCCCTACACATCAAAAACCAAATATTTTAGTATTGATTTTAAGAATAGCACTCCTTCATCTGAAATTAAATGTTTCAATTTGATTTTTAGCATTGCAATATGAATTTTTAGTAATTAAAAAAAAATGAGATATTCGATTTCAGACGATTCAAATATGGAATAACAACATTCAATCTCAGACAGACTTAGTTAACACTCATTCTATCTAGAATTGAACGTTCCTATTTCTATTTAGAATTGTTTGAAATTGAAGGTCTTGTTTCTTAATTTTGATGTTGCCATATTAAAAATGAAATTTTCAATTTTGGATGAAGAGACCATATTTATATATAATGCAACACAATACCTGAGGGTCCATACCGATAAACTATCATCTCCTTGGCTCTGATCAGTATACAATCCTCCTGCCCACTTCTCAGATTTATTGTAAGGCGTCACCTGAAAATTGTATTTGGAAAACGAAGCTCGCATTTGTGGATAATCATCGTCAGATAACAGAGAACTAACCATAGATCCCGGCACCAAACGATAGCCCACAAAATTTCCGACCTTAGTTTTCTTGTTAGGATTTACTATTAAAAGATCAGCCGGAGTTGAGTGATCAAGAAAAAGCCTTGCGTCCATTTCCGTCTTCGCCGTTTCACTATCAAATGACCAGTAACTCTTTCTGGGAGATCTGTGATCCTTTACAAGAACCCTTTTCATTTTGTTCTTGATAAAGGAATTGGAATAACCATCCACGTCTAGGTCAAGATGGAAGTTCAAGAAATGATCATGATCAACACCTACTGAGTTTTCTGCCAACAATGTCCCATAAATTTCCTCTTGTACGTGTTCTTTGTGTGTGTATTTTGTTCCTCTGACTTCAACCAATCCAGTCAATCCAAGCTGCAAAAGCAAAATGCTTAAGCTAGAGATTAATATTACTCCCTCAGTCCCTAATTATTAAATCGTTGGCCATCACTTTTTTTTTGTCCTTTATTATAGATCGCTCTCCACGATTTCATCAATATTTTAAACATTCTTTCTATGGTTGCCTCTATTCTTTCTCTCTGTTAAAACATTTTTCTTCTTTCTTGCCCATATTCTTCTCTAATAGAAATATTTTTGGGAAAAAAAAAAACCTTTTACCTCACGGTTAACATAAACGGAATAAACAACCTATAATTATCATGAAAGCAATATGGAGTAATAGGGATCTTGAAATAAAATCTCATTAAAATTTATCAAAATTAACTTACTGTAACTTTGATGGAGCCAGCTTGCTTGAATTCCCAATCAATAACATAGTCATAGTTACCAGCAGTTGTCACCATTCTTACAACCAAGCTCACCTCAGCTCTAGTTTCTTGATACTGCAGGAAAGATCAAATTAAATTTGATTTCAATCTCAATTAAATTTATCCAATATTGCTGTATTTATGACAATATATATTATTAATAAAAAACATTAGGCATTCCATAACCAACGATTACCAGTTTTCCGGGGATTTCAGATTCAGTGTGGCGCCATAATATATCTCCGGCATGGCGTTCGAAGATACAAAAGACATTGGGAATTTTTGATGGAGTGCCATCGAGGGTAATCAAGTAACCGTCCATAAATACAGCATTTCCAGGACAATCCCTATTTGGTTCGAGAGATATTGCAGAAATTCCAAATCCATATTCACCAACGTCTAGGAATGTTCGGTAGTACCATTCTGCAGTGAGGTCCATGTAAGGCACAAACACCTCTGAGATGAAGCCTCTGTACAGGACACTGCGAAATTTGTCTTTACCAAGATCGTACACAGAAGCTGCAGATATGACTGGACCAGTTCTCATGTCAAATGCTACGTGAAATTCCCAATTTGCCCATCTGAAAATTTATCATAAAGTCCTTATTCCAATGGTGAATTGGTAATTTGATAAAGCAAAGAATCTATCTATACATGCTTCAATCAAACCTTAATACTTTTCCCCCAACCTTAATTATAAATCATTTGTAATTGTTTTGTCAATATCAAAGATAAATTTTTTTTGGAGAAGAATATATATATGGAGTGCTATGGATCACTTCTTATAGAGTGCTCCGATTCAATCCGTAACAGTTAAAGTTAATAGTCAGCTATTAAGAAAAAAATAAATTCTTCTATAAAAATTTTTTTTTGGATATATTTTTCATAAACTATACCCTAGGGATACTCAATTAAATTTTGTTTTATTTAAAACAAAAGACAGTTGACTATTAAGAACTTAATTAGAACACTCCATAAGGTGTGTTTCGTAATCCTGTATATGATTTTCCTCTATATATAGTTTATAATATTAAAAATAAATAAAATATTCATTAAACTATCAACAATAACTTAAATAAGGGATAAAGAAAGTGAACTCAAATGACTCATAATTAGGGAAGAACGGAGTACTAAAACTACTTCATCTTGATTTGAAAGTCTTATCTTACAATTAAAAAAAAAAAAAAAAGTTTGACTTCGTTTATTTTGAGTATTGCAATGTCAATAATTCAATTTCTAATGAATCAAAATAAAATGAAAATAGAAATAACTAATTTCGAAAATTCTGAATAGAGGAACCATTAACATAAATTTTCTATATTTTCAAGACATGAAAATCATATATACCTCACTTGATGTCCATCTATGGTAAAACTTGGTCCACCGGGCTGCAAAATTGTCATCCCTTTCACTGGTGTACTAAACTTTCTGTCTTCCTTTGATTCTCTATAATCAGTCCCATTAGCTTTGGGTACTGGCACCATGGCACGGTCATCATATCTTAGAATTTCCATAACATCCAGATCAATGGTCACTGTAATTCCCTCTATAGGTCTCATGTACAGATTCACTGTTCCATCCAAATAGTAAGGGAAGACTCTAACTATCCTCCTGTTGGGCTTCTTTTCCCCATACCATCCAATACTGCAGCTCAAACAAACCACTTCTTCCAATTTTAGCCCTCTCTTAGCAATGGAGGCTATAAAAGGTGGGTAAGTTAATGGCATGGCGTTAGCAATATTCTGCTCATCTAAACTGAGCAAAGGGTACCCATGTCCAGTATAAACCTTATTCGATACAATCGTGGAGGAGTCCAAGTCAACACTAACTTCGTGGCTCCTTCCATCGACTCGCACTGTGGCCAGTGCTCGTCGAGATGGGGTTCTGGATGGATGGGGTTCTGTTAGGTAGGAGAGAACTTCTTGTTTCTCTGGTTCGTCTAGGCGAACGTAATGGAAGCTGAGATGATGGCATGGAGAACAAAGGGATTTTGTCACTATGGTTTTTACTTGGTTGAGCTCGGATTCGGATAGATAATCCAATGGGTGGTAGTGATGATGTTCATGAGTTGAGGAAGAGGAAAGGTGGAGAAGAGTGGAGAAGAAGGAAAGGAAGAAGAGAAGGGAAGAAGGGTAGCTTGAAGCCATGGATGACTCTGCTTAATTAGAGTGGCGAAAAGAAACTATCGGGCTTCTTTCCTTGGGCAATAGACACTTTTATATATAGTCCACATTTATGGTTCAAAATTATTCATGGATAGAAAAAAATAATCCAAAATAAATAAAATAATGTGAGGAAATGTGATTATTTAAAACATTTTTATCAATCATTCGACTCTCTTTAGATAGTTTACAAATCTCTAAGATATTGGTATCACACTTGCAATTATTTGGAGTTTCATTATTGTGATGCCCATTATGGACTAAAGATTCTCTCTTTTTGCATTGGAGGCCTTGGGTTTGACTTCAATTTACAGAGCTTGAATCTTTTTGCAAATTCTAAATTTGGAAAGTTGATTTACATGGATTTAGATTCTTGCAAGGTAAATTAAAACTCTAGGTGGAATATTTAATTTGATCTTGATATTTGTTCAATATATTTCATGTGAAAATTGGGTGGACAAAAATAGAAGACTACATAGGATCATATCCTTCCATTTGGAGAAAGGGAAGTAAAGATTTTGGAAATGTATTTGTCCACTCATTTCTTACAAAAATCTTATTTTCACTATTTATCTTTTTAAAAGTAATTCATTTAGGGAAAAAAAATCATTTTAAAATATAAGAATTAATAACATATAAATCTATATCATACATTTAAAGAATAGTTTTAGTTGAGTCTTTCACGCATCTCTTATTTTATTAATAATATATAGTTTTGATTCAAATATAAATCATCAATCGATATATTTTTTCATTAGTTATTCTCATTAAAAATTCCATTAACAATAATTCTTAAAAAAAGGATTTACATTATGTTAATAAGTTAAACGTGAATATTATATTTCAGATACCAAAAAAAGAATATTAGTTGATGTGTTTTTGATGAAAAGTTTTAAGAAAATTCAGTATGTTTAGACTTTTCAAATTTCGTTTCCATTATATATTTTCAAATTTTATAACCCATCACCAAATTAGTTATAATAATTTCCTATTCGATCGATTTGGTTTTGGTAATAGATCATTTATATAATTATATTTTGGTGATTAGTGTCAATATTTGAGATCAAGAGGTCTTAAATTCAATACTTACGACGAAGGTAAGTGAGGAACTATTATTGATCTCAGGGGATGAAGGTATAAGAAGGATTAGGGGAGGAGTGTGTGTAAACATAAAAATCTAATATAATTATATTCTATATCTTATGTATATGTTGGGAAAGTACAAAAACAGGTAGGGGGACCAAAACTGAGGGGTGGGAATTGTGTGGGCAAATTCTTTCAATCTCTGTTCCAATCATTTTTTCTTGTCACGTTTGGAAATTGAAAAAGAAATAATTGTTTTTTTCTCATTGAAATATTCTTTAGATCTTTTTATTCTGTAGATTTGAATACCTCCTTTAATTGAATGTATTTATTTTCACGAATCTTAAGAATTTTTTTTATTTAATTCATTATTAATATTTCAATGTTATTTTTTTTAGTATTAGACTTATTTAGGAAATTAATGAAACATTCAAATGTTGGACGATTGAAAAAGGACATGAAAACATTTAATTTTAGATATTAAAAAGTACAAGGCATTTAATATTTTCCACATAGTTATTAAAGCAATTTAATCATTTATTTAATACTTTTGTAAATGAATATTAAATACTATTATTATGGAAGGGAAATTTATTAATTATAAGAACCAAACGGTGCTTAAAAAATGAATTGGGGAGAAGACAAACAGACAGCTCATGACAGAGAAAAAAAGAGGATTAAATGCAACAAATTAGAAGAATTAGATATTAATTTTTAAATACAACTTTTTAATTTTAAAAAATGGTTTTTCATCTTTTGTCTATATATCAATGCATATATTGTCATTGGATAAGTATATAATATTTTCAAATTTTCGGAGAAAATATTTCACTAATATAAGCCCTTCCTCTGTTCGGAATTGAATATCTCATTTTGACTTAACACTCATTTTAGAATTTTTTTTTTTGACTTAATCCATTTTTAAAATATCATGTAATTTTCCTTAGTAAAATTTTGTCTTATTTAGGAAGTAATACTTTCATTTTCAAAGATGGCTTTTGGAAAAAAAAAAACATGAATTGATATAATTTTTTTTCTTAAATGAAAAATTTTAGAAGTTGAAGATTCAATTTTAGATGTTCAAAATTAGAAAGGTGATCATCCATAATACGCAATCTTAATTTATATGCCTGGTTGGTAGTATATATAAAGGTCATGAATTTGAGCTAGTTTTCCTCTTTCTCTTTCTTTTTTGTTTTTCCAATATGATAAGGAAAATAAATTTGTCATTTAAGGTATGCTTTAGATAATCCCTCTCAAGGTAAACTTAATTAATTAATTAGCTCAAAGTAAGAAAATGTCAATTAATTTACAATGTCAAGCCTTGCTGGCTTAGTGTTAAGAAACAATACTTAGGATTGAGAGATCTTTAGTTCAAGACACGACAACGATATGTGGGGTATCACAATTGATCCTTGAGGGGAGAGATATATAAAGGGTTTGGGAAGAAGTGGGTGAAAAAAAAAAAACCATAATTAATTAGAATTGGACAACTCCGGCCCTAACTCAAAGAAAAAAAAAAAAAATCATATTGAATTGGGAAACTAGATGCAGCATGAGATTAATAGATATATAACAAATTCACTCTTTTTCTTTTTAGTTTTTTTTTTTTTAATTTATGAAGCTACAGTTAAGCTTCTTCAGTTGTACGAGTGGTTTTACTCTAAGAACAGGATTATGATCGAAGAAATTCGTCGGCCTGAGCTCAAACCCTAGGCTAAGTGTTGGAATTACTGGAAAATCTTCCTGATAAGGTATATGATGAAACCCTATTGTGTACCATACCACAATGTCCTTGTTTTCTATTTTCTTATTCCTGCACCACAAAAAAACAAAAAAAAAAACCCAAATATTTCAGTAATATAATACTCCTTTTGTTCAAAATTAAAGATCTCATTTTGGCTGTAGCAAATTTTAAAATAGTTTGACATAGTTTATTTAAACATATCAATATCATTTCCATTGTAAAATTTTAACTAATTTAGGAAATGAGATATTCAATTCTGAACGACTCAAAATAGAATAAAAAACATTCAATATCGAAGAGAGGGAGTATAGTGCAAAAATACCTGAGGCTCCAAATCGATAAACTATCATCTCCCTGGCTCTGATCACTGTACAATCCTGATGCCCATTTCTCAGACTTATTGTAAGGTGTCACCTGGAAATTATATTTTGCAAACGAAGCTCGGATTTCTGGAAAATCATCGTCAGATAACAGGGAACTAGCCACAGATCCGGGTATCAAATGATATCCCACAAAATTTCCAACATTAGTTTTCTTGTTAGGGTTTACTATTAAAAGATCAGCTGGAGTTGAGTCGAGACGAATCCTTGCATCCGATTCGATTTTAGCTGTTTCACTAACGACTTTCCAATAACTCTTCCTAGGTGAACTATGGTCCTTAACAAGAACTTTTTGTAATTTATTCTTGACAAATGAATTAGAATAACCATCAACATCTAGGTCAAGATGGAAGTTCAAGAAATGATCATGATTCGGGCCAAATGTGTTTTCTGCTAATAATGTTCCATAAGCTTCCTTCTTTATCTGATCTGTGTTTGTGTATGCTGTTCCTCTGGCTTCAAGCAATCCAGTCAATCCAATCTGTATATAAAACCAAAATGAATTCAATTGAATAAACCGCAAGTGGGTAATATTTGTCCATATTTCTATTTTGAGTCATGTGAAATTGAATATGTCACTTCCTAAATTAATTAAAAATTTTAGTAAGAAATTGAGATCTCGAAATCAAAATTAACACCTACGGTAACTTTGATGCTGCCAGCTTGCTTGAATTCCCAATCAATAATATAGTCATAATTACCCACAGTTGATACCACTCTCACAACCAAGCTCACTTCTGGTCTTGTTTCTTTAATCTGGAAAATCAAGACTAATAGAGTGAATCTCAAAATTAACCTAATTTGGGAGGGGAAATTAAGTACAAATTTTTTTTTTTTTTGGATAATTAATATGCAATATTACCACTTTTCCCGGGATTTCAGATTCCGTGTGTCGCCATAGTAAATCTCCAGCGTAACGTTCGAATATACAAAGAACATTGGGAATTCTTGATGGAGTTCCATCCATGGAAGTGAAGAATCCATCCATAAATACTGCATTTCCAGGACAGTCCTTCAATGGTTCGAGCGGGACTGCACATAAACCAAACCCATATTCACCAACGTCAAGAAACGTTCGATAGTACCATTCATCTGTTAGGTCCATGTATGGGACAAACACCTCTGAGACGAATCCTCTGTATAGAACACTCCGACGAACTGCCTTATCAAGATCAAAAATTGAAGCAGATGATATGATTGGACCAGCTCTCATGTCAAATGCCACATGAAATTCCCAATTTGCCCATCTGAAAATCAGGGTAACATCTTTAAATGGGATAATGAAACGAAGAATATGTAAATTTTGAATCTTCTAGTACACATCGTTTACATCAGTGTTATACAATTTGCATCCATGTTATACCAATAGAAAAATTTACAAGATAAATTAAACTTATAGCTCGTAATATTGCGGAGATAAGTGTACGTTTCTTATCGGTACACCGTTATCTACTATTATCAATGCTACAATATAAATAGTTAGTCAACATTTACATGGATTAGAAAATAATATGTCTAAAATAACTTTTTAAATTTTTTGTTTATAATTACAATTGTATTTCATCATAATAAATGTAAGAAGAGATTATGTATTAGTAATTGTAAAATAACTTTTATTGTGTTACAGAAAAGATAGACTTAAAACTTAAAAGGACTTATATTTCGAAGCGGAAATATAACGCATACCTCAAAAGATGTCCATCCAAGGTAAAACTTGGTCCATCTGGTTGTAAAATTGCCATCCCTTTCAATGGTGGGGTGAACTGCATATCTTCCTTCGATTTCCTAAAATCAACCCCATTACCTTTTGCCACCGGAACAATCAAACGGTCAACATACCCTATAATTTTCATCAGATCAAGATCAACAGTCACAGTAATTCCCTCTATGGGTCTCATGTAAAAATTAACTGTTCCATCTAAATAATAAGACAACACTCTAACTATCCGCTTATTAGGCTTCTTTTCACCGTACCACCCAATGGAGCAGCTCAAACATACCACTTCTTCCAATTTCAATAATCTTTTAGCAATGGAGTCTATAAAAGGCGGATACGTTAAGGGTAAGCTGTTAGCAGCAAACTGCTCATCGGAATTGAGCAAAGGGTAGCCATGTCCGGAATAGACCTCGTTAGATATAACTTTAGAGGACTCCAAATCTACAATGATTTCATGGCTTTTGCCGTCAACACGGACTATGGCAGTGGCCCGGCGAGGTGGGTTTTTTGAGGGATGAGGTTTTTGTGAGAGCCATGAGAGAACTAATGGTTTCTCTGGTTCATCTAAGCCTATGTAATGGAAGCTGAGATTGTGGCATGGGGAACAAATGGAAGTTCTGACTAGGGTTTGGACTTGGTTTAGCTCAAAATGAGTTAGGGGATCTAATGGATGGTAATGGTGATGTTCTTGAGTTGAGGAAATTAGGAGGAGAGTAGAGAAGAGGGTTAACAAGAAGAGAAGATTGGCGTAAGTTGAAGCCATTGATGACTGCCCGGGTTGGGAAAATATCCGTTTTCCCTAGCCATATGACACTTTTATAGTCCATAATGGTTTAGATGTTCCATATGGATCGAGGATTTTATTTATTTATTATTTTTTTTGAAATATGTGGAAATTTTATAGAACTACAAAATTCTTGGTGTCCTTAGATTATTAGAAAGAAAAGAGGAATTGTTTATTATCCAACTCTACACACAAATTTCAAATGTTATATAAGTTTTTGTAGCTGTGATGAATTTCAATAAGTATTCCCTTCATTTTTAATCTTGAAAATGGTATTTGCGTTTTCAAAATATTTGTGGAAATTGCTTAAATAACAATGTGATTATTGAAATTGTCATTTTTTTTTCATTTTGACCATGGAAGAATGCAATCAGTTAATTTAATCATTATGCCTTGCATTTTTGAAAAATTAAGCCATTTTATGGTGATGCGATTAAATGATAGTTACGAATGTAATTAATCTTCAGCGCTGTCACATGACTTTCTATGTCATAAAATATTTTTATATTGGCTAAGAGAATATTCCTCAATTTGTAATTTAGAAGTTGGAATGTGAGACCTGCAATCTACAAGTTAGCCTGTTTCAAGGTTTTTAAATTAGATAAACTTGTTTAAGGTCCTACAAACTCGACTCATAAACTCGTAGAATTTACATGTCGCTAAATATATAATATATATATATATTTATATATATATAATAATTAATATCTTATCAAATAAAATAAGTCATCAATAGTTATATAACAAATCATATCAAACTATCGAAATTCAAAGTTCTAGTTCCCATAGCTCTACTTTCGTCACCACGCGCCTTGGTTCTTTCAAAGATAAGTTCTTTCTTCTTTCTAAGATTTTTTTCTTCTTGGTGAAATTCTTTGTTTGAAACTTAAGATTTAAACTTTTGACTTAGAAGTAGAAGAACAAATATGAAATTTGGAGAAGAGAGGGAAAGGTTTTGGTGAATCGGTTATTAGTGGAATGAAAATAATCCTAAAATTATTTTTTAAGAAAAAGGTAGATAACTGTTAATTTTGATAATCAGAAACATAATGGAGATACTTTATAAGATGTGCTCCATAACCCTTTATAGTATTTTCGTATATATATATATATATATATATGTGGTGCATACATCATTAGCGCGAGGGATATGGGGGACCTATTAATGGAACCAAGAGAAAGGAATGGACCAAAAACAAAAAGATGAAGTGGCATTTTCAATCAACACTACAGAAAGAATATAGAATTTTGTGGACAAATCGTTTCAGAGATCTGAGGCATCTGAATCTAATGAATCAAAAAGAACAAAAGTCCATTAAAAGCTTTGGATTTTTAAAAAAGGTGATTGATGACTCATTTTTAATGACGGAGGGAGTAGCATATTTATTTGAAATGTATGTTTGCATATAAGGCCAGATGATTTTGGTTCACTTGTTCATGTCTTTTTATTGTCTATGGTCATGATTTTCCGATGGAAATATATGAGATTCATATATATAATCTTTTTTGTAGGTACCCAAGAAGATCAAGGAAGAGCAGTTTCAATTGAGTTCTTCTTTTCTTTTTGTTTTATTTTGACAATTATTAATTCAAAATCTGATTCCGTGGATACAAAAATTCACCATTGTTTTTCTTTTACTAAAATAATCTTTTGAGTAAAATCAGTGTCTGATGCTGCTGTTTATATCCTTCACTGGCAGGAATGGCTTTACTCTTAGTAAAGGATTGTGCTCAAAGAAATTTGCTGGCCTTAGCTCAAATCCTCCTCTAATTTTCGGCATTATTGGGAAATCTTCTTGGCAAGGTGCATGGTGAAAGCCCACAGTGTGCCATACCACAATGTCCTTGTTTTCTATGTCCCTATTCCTGCACACAAGAAAAAAAACCAAGTATTAATTTTCAATATTGATCCTTGGATTCATTTCCAAGAATGAATATATCTATAGAGTGCACCACCACATGGAGCTCACCTGTATGTATTCACAAGGTCAACTTTACGAAAATATATAGGTGTATACTCAATGTGCACTATATATATAATGCTATGGAGAGATACAAAGCTCATCATTCGAAGTGCTCCTCTTTATATTCACCATGGAGTTGACCGTGTGAATACAAAAAGCCATGATAAGCTTCATAGCTCTCCTTAATATTTCTCTTTCTCTAACATTAATGATTTACTGAAATTCATTCCCTCTATCCGGAAATAAATATTTCATATTCCTTTTGAGTTGTTTGGAATTAAATGTTCCATTTCCTAATTAGTAAAAATTTTTATTAAAAAAAATTGATAATGTAATTTGTTAATGAACTAAGTCAAATTTTTTTTTAATATGAAAATGAGTGCAAGTCAAATTGAAATATTCAATTCTACTATGAAGGAATATAATACATATACCTGATGCTCCATACACCTAATCCATCATCTCCATGGCTCTGATCAGAGTATAATCCTGCAGCCCATTTCTCAGACTTATTATAAGGTGTCACTTGGAAGTTGTATTTCGAAAACTCTGCTCGGATTTGTGGATAATCATTAGGAGATAATAGAGACCTAGCCATAGTTCCGGGCAACAAACGATATCCAATGGCGTTTCCGGTGTTAGTTTTCTTGTTAGGGTTCACCACTAAAAGCTCTTCTGGACTTGAGCCCAGAAGAACCCTTGCATCCATTTCTTTCTTGGCAGTTTCACTAACCACTGACCAGTAACTCTTCCTGGGTGAATTGTTGTCCATGACAGGCACTGATTTCAATTTAGTCTTGACAAAGGAATTAGAGGAACCATCAACATCTAGGTCAAGATGGAAGTTCAAGAAATGATCATGACGTGTTCCCAATGTATTTTCAGCTAACAATGTGCCATAAACTTCCTCTTTTATCTGGTCATTCTTGGTGTATATTGAACCCCTGACTTCAAGAATCCCAGTCAGACTAACCTGTATCAAAATGAAATAAGTTAATCAAATTTTTCTAGGAGATTAGAATAAGAAATATTCTAAGGGGTATGAATGGAAAATAACAATAAATACTCATTAAATTTTATAAAATGACCTATATTATAAAACAAATTTGAAAGATTAAAGCGATCTATATCGTGAAATAAATTTGAAGACCTAAATCGATCTATGTTATGGAAAAGAGAGGGTAAAAAGGATCTTCAAATAAAATTTAATTAATTACAAAAGAATAAATTTTATCTTTTCCATAATACATTTCGTTTTTTTTTTTAACACAAAATTACATAAATATTTATTTCTCTTTTCTCATTTTTATCCTCAAAGGTATTTTTTATTTCAATTCTCTAGGTAATTTGACTAAGATTTTTTTTTAAAAATTAAGTCATAAATGCATTGGAAAAAAAAAAAAAACTTTAAACAATCTATATCGTGAAACAATCAAACATCATAATTAACTTACCGTAACTTCAATGCTACCAGCTTGCTTGAATTCCCAATCAACAATGTAGTCATAGTTGCCAACAGTTGACACCGTTCTCACAACCAAGCTCACCTCTGGTCTAACTTCTCGTATCTGCAACAAACAAAATCAAATTCTCGATAAAAAGATTTAGGAAAAAGAAAATTCTATTTATTTTAAAGATCAATATTTTGATGAAATAATATTAATTACCCATTTTCCCGGGATATCAGTTTCAGTGTGTCTATATATTACATCTCCGGCATACCGTTCAAATATGCACAAAACATTTGGTGTTCTTCCCGGCGTCCCGTCTCCGGTGGTGAAGTAGCCATCCATAAACACTGCATTTCCAGGACAGTCCCTATTTTGTTCTAGAGAAAAGGCACATAATCCGAACCCGAATTCTCCAACGTCGAGAAATGTTCGGAAGTACCATTCTTCGGATAAGTCCATGTATGGCACGAAGACCTCGGAGATGTATCCTCTGTAGAGAACGCTTCGATACTTTTCTTGGTCAAGATCGTAGATTGAAGCTGTTGATATGATTAGACCGGCTCTCATGTCGAATCCAACATGAAATTCCCAATTTGCCCATCTGATGAAATTCATGAAAGAAATTAACTACGTACTCAATATATAAACCCTGGAAATTCTAATTGGATTTACTACGTATAAACTATGATGTGTCAACCCTGCAAATGTTTCCTTTCCATAATTAGTAAAAAAATTTTACAAATCAATTGATATGATTAGGTTGAGTCAAACTCTTTTAATAAAATTTATAGAATGACATATTTAATTTTAGACACACGGAATAATATAAATGCTAAAGATTTTTTTTCACACACCTTAAGGACTGCAAAAATATTGTATTGACTAACACAAAGAACGATTAAAAAACCCTAGTCAAACTATCTACAAAATTGAAATAATAAAGAAAAGGCAAAAAATAACAATAATAAATATACTTATAACATTCGACAAAATATGATCCTAGGGGCTCAAGATCTTCTGTTACACCAATAAAAATTTATACCAATAGAAATTTAACACGCGTCTCTAAAGGATAAGGTTCTCATAGAGTATGGTTTACTTTTTCAAGTTTTAATATTAAAATATATTAAAAGATAATAATTAAGGAGTATAAATAATATTTTTATTAACATTTTATTCGCGTAGGAGGGAATGACACATAAATGTGTAGCAGAATATCCTAACCCTAATCCAAGTTTCTTTTTTTCCCCCCAAATATAGTCAAACATATATTTCCTTTTCGGGAGAAGTAGTTATAAGGTAAAAAATGAAATTAACATACATCTACTATTTCTTTTTTTTTTTTTAATTAAAAATCCTATAATTCTATATTTTCGCCATTTTCTATAGACATTTAGATTTTTTTTAACTAATCCTATATATTTTATTTTTTTTCTATTACTCCAATACATTTCATTCGACATTAGAGTTTCCCAACCTTAATAAAGAGTATTTAATTAAATAAAACTACTTTAGAAATAATTAGGGATCTAAATTAACTAAACATTTCTTAATTAAAAAAATTAAATGAAATAATCTTTTCGTTACGATGAGAGTATATATTGTGTACCTCACAGAATGTCCATCTATGGTGAAACTTGGTCCATCAGGCTGCATTATTCCCATCCCTTTCAGAGGTGTATTGAGCTTTCCATCTTCCTTCGATTCTCTATAATCTGTTCCATCAGCCTTAGGCACCGGCACAATCAAACGGTCAAAATATCCCGTGATTTTCATAACATCAAGATCAACAGTGAGACTAATTCCTTCTATAGGTCTCATGAACAAATTAATGGTTCCATCTAAATAATTACACACCACCCTCACCACCCGATTCCTCTTCTTTTCTCCATACCATCCTCCAGTGAAGCTCTGACAAACCACTTCTTCCAATTTTAGCCCTCTCTTCTCGATGGAAGCTTTAAAAGGAGGGTACGAAAATGGTAACTCATTAGCAGCATCTTGCTCATCAAAATTCAGCAAAGGGTACCCATGTCCATCATGAATCTTGTTAGACATTACCATTTTAGACCCCAAGTCCACAATGAGTTCATGGCTTTTGTAGTCGGCTCGAGCTATGACAAAGGCACGATGGTACAGGGGAATTTTTGACTTTTTGATGGGTTTCGTTAGCCATGAGAGAACATCTTGTTTTTTTGGCTCATCTAGACCTACATAATGGAAAGTGAGATTATGGCATGGTGAACAAAGGGAAGTTCTCACTAGGGTTTGGATTTCGGAAAGCTCGGATTGAGTCAAGGGATTTAAGGGATGGTAATGGTGATCATGTTCATGAGTTTCGCAGAGGAAAGAATTAAAGGAGAAGATGGAGAAGAAGAAGAAGAGGACATAAGGGAAGGTTGAAGCCATGGATGACTTCTCTGAGGACCTAGAAGATTAATGGCAGGGTTTTTGTCTTGTTTGTTTTATTTATAGTTTCAGAGATTCATTCATAAGCCCAAATATATTAATTAATAATATAAATGTAAAATAGAAAAAGATTTTTGGAAGAAGATTCCAATTGAATTTATTGACTGATCTCCAAATATAGTGATGTCATTCATGAAGCATATAGAGCAGAATTTATTTGCTCCCTTGGAATTTATATCATATTTTGTTTGTTTTTTTTTCTTTATTAAATTTATGGTGTATATTGAACAAGAAAATCGTTAAAAATTAAATGTTTTTATTTTAATTTCGAATTGTCCAAATATCTCATATTTTAAATTAATTAAAATTTTATTAAAAAATTAGTATTGATAGTTTATTCAAATTTATTCAAGGGAACATTTAATTCACGAACCGTACCTAAACAATCAATACATTTAATGCATTATTAAACTACTTAACTTGATACAAACTTCCTATTAAATAATTAAAGTTTATTTTATTTTATTTTATTTTCCAAAACCCTCCCTTTGATGACGTAGATTTGACAAATCCCTACCTATTTATTAAAATATAATAAATATTTATAATTTGAGAGAGACATAATATACCTCACCAAATAATAAATAAATTAATAATCTTTTAATTTGACAAACAAATGACACAATCTCCCCTAGTGCATTCTTAAACTTGTTGAGCTATCCTATACTTGAAGTCATTTATAAAGATAGAAACATATTTCTTTTTAATTGTTTTAATATTAAATAGCCTAAACTTGGGATTATGCTCCTTTAAGAGCAGCCTCCACATCCAGTCTATTAGTTTCAAGGTTGAATAGTTTGGACTAATCATAGTGAATCCAGAGTGAGTGGTCGTCAATATGAGAGGGAATCCAATACTTGCCAAAATTGTTCAATTTTTTTCTCTGGTACGACAACGCTACATTATGGTTTCATGACTGAAGAATGAACAATATCCTCCAAGGTGACAGAATTGTCTCTTTATAGGTCACATCGGGAAATAACAACAAAGGTAAAATTTGACATTGACCCGAAATTATACTCATGTCGACAGCAACTTCATTGTTTTGAAGTAAAGTCTAATATGTCGATATCTATATATATATGGACTTTTTTAATCCAAACTCAATTGGATCAAGGCACAAAATTACACTTGTACTTTATACTATCTTATAGTCGATGTGGTCTAATTATATGAATAAGATCCTCCATGTGTGAGGATATGGAGTTAGTCTATAATCTATATCAGAAATCTTCTTCTTTCAATACCAAGGAGCCAGCTAGGGAGAATTTATCTTTCTCGACAGAGGTCAGATTTAAAATCTCTATAGATGAACGAGGATGTTCTTTTGATCGATCGGGATAGGTTATTTTGACCCTTTTTTGCTATCTAATAATTAATTATTTCATTTTGACCAATTAAAAAAATTAAGGAGTGCTTTTTAGTTTTCACAAAGTTACTAACTTATCTTTCTCATTAAGGTAATTAGTGGTGGGAACATTATGCAAATGAATGTAGAACCAAAAATATAGGAAGTTGTTAATTAGATTTTATATTAAAGACCTATTTATTTTTTAGAAAGGGAACATTCAATCTTGGATAAATTAAAATAGAAATTAAGACATTCAATTTCAGATAACCATAAGTTTTAGAGCTAATGCCCATAAGTTGCACCCTAGCCCATAGTCAAATGAGTTAGATTGGTTGCAACTATTTTTAGTTTTCGAAAATAAATTTCTTTTGTAAAAATTCATTTGGACAACATCCAATTCTTATAAAGTGAATCAAAATGTTCAAAAAATTAGAAAACAACTTGAAGTCGTTTTCAGTTTTTTTACTTTTTACACTTTAGAAATTAGTTTCCTTTCGATATTGCTGACAATGGAATTCCTCCTCCGATACCATTGAGAAAATTACCCTTCCATTATAGCAGAGTCATGCCACCATCAAGTTCCAATACAATTATTTCAAGACCTCGTGGATTCTGGGAAATTGGTCAGAAAGAAAAAAGAGGTTTAATCACCATTACATGGGTCGACCCTATGCGATGGTAAGCAACCAATAAAAGGAAGGATTTGAATGATGGCCAGATAGATGACAACTGCAATTAAGGTTTCCTAGGGTAAATTCATGGTTCATGAGGTTAATTTTGTAATTTTATACTTTCTAAAAATTGCCTCCTAAATCTATCCAAATGAGCTTTCAACAACTCAAAATTTTAAAAAATGCGCTTTTAAAAAATCAAACCAAGCAATTGAATTATTAGTCCTATGTCCAAATGTAGCCATTGGATTTTTAAAAATAATTCCTATTTTATGGCCAGACCTCTTTAGTGGGCCTTTTCTAGTCTGGCACAAGGGACCAATTAATTATTTTTCTTTCTCAGCAACTTTTTAATAATTTCGCGATGTAACTTGTATTTGTTATTTAATAATTGGAAAATTAACAAAAAAATACATATAAACTATTTATGATTCATTCAAAATGATAATATATTTTACTTTCATCTATTTTTATACATAAAGAAATTACAATAAATTATTAATACCTCGCCACTGCATCCTACCGCGAAATCTGATAACATTTAATGTATGCAGGTCATTTAACAAACGAACGAAATTTTTTCTTTAAAATTATAAAATACTTAAATCTTGCACTTATATTTTCAAAAATGTACTACACTGATCAAATTCATTAGGGGAATACTGGATGACTTCCGAATTAAAAGAGATAAATCAGGAGAAAACAAAGAAAAGAAAAGAAAAAAGAAGGAAAAATCATGGAGTCTACAACTCCTTATCACCCAATCTGATTCCATGTTGTCAAGAAATCAGAAGCAATTATTTTGCAGAGATTAGGAAATGCATGCATGCATGAAATTCCTGTTTACACAGTTCAATTAGTTCTTGGTGCAGTTATATGATCCCTCCATTCTCGCTACTTGTTTCACGAACAGAACAGGATTTCTTTCAAAGAAATTGGTTGGTTCGGTTCAAATCCAATGTTAAGAGTAGAGTCAGTAGACATTATTGGAAAATCTTCCTGGCAAGGTGGATGATGAACTCCTAATGTGTACCATACAACAATGTCCTTGTTCTCATTGTCCCTGTTCCTGAAATATCATAATACAAGGAAATCCGGCATCAAAAACCGATAAGTAACGCCTCTACTCGGAGGAAAATTCTTATATAGACCAAGTTCACGTGTTGGGATACTTAGTTCATATTAAGGCACATTGTCAACATAGCTCAAAGATTACCATATGCTTGGACTCACAAACTATAATGACATTTTTTACTATTGGCTTACGTGGTTCAATATGGATTAAAAGATTGAATGATTTAACCGTCACGGATTAAGATTTTCTTAAATGCAACTATATTATGTCAAAAATATCTTTATTCCCTCATTTACTCTGAAAGTTTCAAAGAAGAATCTTCATTGTCCAATTGATCCTTTTCTTCAATGCCCATCAAATCATCTCTATTACTCAATGAATCTTCAACTCTTAAATTTTCAATTTTTTCTTGACAGTTGCTCCCATTAGCTTTCTCCATTAGAAAACTTTTATCTTTTGGCTGTCTTGTTACTTCCAGACCTATTGAGTCTTCTCCAATATCGAAAGAATTTTCAACTATTTTATCTGTAATTATTTTTTCTGATTTCTCTTTCTCTTCAATGAATGTCTTCATTGATAAGTTTTTTATTTAAGAAAGAAAAAGTGTACACAAGAATATATTTATATATAAATTTTCTGGAGGGATTAACTTAAAAATTGAAAAGATAATAGGGAGGGAGAAATTTTTTTTTGGCACCTGTTAAATTTGAAGAAAAATTTGAGCGGCTGCTGCTGCTATATTTGACGAAATAAAAAACAATTTTTGGCAGTAGTAATTTCCTTGTCTGGCAGTAACCTAAAAAAAACCTACATATTTTTTTCCGGCCTGTTGTTGAATTCCGCCAAGTTGGAAGAATTAGGGCAACAAATTTATATGCCAAAAAATGTATCTTTTTCTGGCGGTTTTTGGTGGGTGCCTAAAATACAGTGCCAGAAAAAGCATTCATTTTCTGTTGGTTACTTCCGATGTCAGAAAATTCCAAACAAACTATCAAAAAATATATATATTTTCTTGGCAGTTTCTAATTTTGCCAAAAAAAATCCTGTCACAAAACTCCCTTTTTTCTTGACAATCTTCATGTCAGCCAAAAAGTGTGAAAAATGTGCCACAAAAAGTAATTTTTGAAAAGTTGCTGGCATGTGCTTTTATAATTTTTTTTAATAATTGTGTAAAAAAAAAAAGATCTATAGTTATAAATAAGACTAATAAAGTTATTTTAAACCTAAAATAGTGGTATTTTTGAATTTTCAATCTAATTGAAAATCTAGTAACCATATTTGGGGTTAGTGACCAATTTTGAGCAAGCAGAGTGTTCGGCGACAGAGGAATCTATAGAGGGAGAGGTGGTTTTGCCGGTAGATGGAACGATTAGAAGTGAGCCTACCCCTAGTGCTAAGCTGAGGAGAACGAAAGAAGTCCAAACCCTAGTTGTCTTGACAAGGTCTCAGACCAAACAATCAGCACTTCCGTCCCATTCCATATGTAGAGTATCATCTGGAATATTAGAGGTATTGGAAATGATACTTCTATTGCAAATCCTTAAACAACTAGCTTTCGAGCATAAACCTGATATTATAGGAGTGTTAGAACCTTTATTTCAGCTGTCCGAATAAGAAGTTATGCATATAAATTGAATTTTCCAAACTTCTGCAGCAGCTCTTCTGGTAAAATCAGGCTTTTCTGGTCTGAGGTGGTTAATTTGGAAGTGATTTCAGATTTGTTTCAAGTTGTTACTTGTTCAATAAAGACTATATTCAGTTGTGATGTGTTGTTTTCGGTGGTTTACGTAAAAGGGAACTATATAGACAGGATTGATTTATGGATTAATATGTTGCATATTAGTCAGGATTTGTCATATCCTTGGTTGATTCCTGGAGATTTTAATGTGGTTCGTTCTCAAGAGGAATCTTTGGGTTCAATACCAAACCTAAGGGCCATGAGGAAGTTTAATGAATGTATAGAGAGTTGTGGTTTGATGGATTTGCAGTACCAAGGATGCAGCTTCACATGGTATCGCCCAACTTTTCCTCCTCTTTGGAAGAGGCTTGATAGGGCATTACTTAATATGCACTGGCAGGAGTCTTTCTCCTTGACACGGATGGATCATCTGTCTTGGATGTCATTAGATCATGCTCCTTTATTGCTGTCAGTAAAGGTTGTCACTACAAGTATGGCCAAAATTTTCAGGTATCAGTCTATGTGGAGCAGACATGAAGGCTTTAGGGAGGTGGTACAAAACACATGGAACCAGGAAATAGCTAGAAACGGACTGCAAATATTGGCTGCTAAACTAGTTCGTTTGAAGAATTGGCTGCGGACATGGAACAAGGAGGTGTTTGGCAACGTTCAGTCTAACATAAAGAATGCAAAGATGTTATGTTCACAATTGGAGGATACCTACAGAGAAAACCTAGTTGTCAGAAACAGAGAAAGCTTCCACCGAGCTCAAGTGGTACTTGCCTATCATAGGAAGAATGAGTTCTTGTTTTGGAGGCAAAAAGCGAGAGTAAAGTGGTTAAAGGATGGAGAGGGTAATAAGTCCTATTTCTCTAATTTTTAGCATACTAAGAAAGCCAAAATGCAGATACATGGGATAATGGATTTGAATGGAGAATGGTTAACTGAATAAGAAGACATTGAAAGGGAGTCGGTGCATTATTTTATGGATCAGTTTACGTAGGAGTGTGGCCGTGGCTTAAATTCGGCAGACTATAGAAAGGATATCCCCTCCGAAATCACTCCTGAGGATAATCAGATGCTATCTTCTTTACCATCAGCGTTGGAGGTAAAAAAAGCGGTGTTTGCATTGGCCAAGGAGAGTAGCCCTGGAATTGATGGTTTTCTTGGTTAGTTTTATCAAGGTTTCTCGGATTTGGTAGAGGCTGATGTTGTTCAAGCCATTAGAGACTTCTAGGCAGGATCACATGTTCCCAAGCAAGTTTCGGCCACACAAATTGTTCTTATTCTTAAAATTCCTAACCCAACAGCCTTCACAGATTATAGACCAATACGTCTTTGCAATTTTTCTTCAAAGATTATTGGAAAGGTCATGTCCTCGAGAATAGCTTTGTTGCTTCCGAAACTGATATGTGAGAATCAGGGAGGTTTCGTCAGGGGTGGACATATCACTGATAATGTTCTGCTGGCCTCGAAATATACACAATCCTTGAACACAAGATGTCGGGGAGGCAATTTGATCATGAAGTTGGATTTGTTTAAGGCATTTGTTAGAGTGTCTTGGGATTTTCTTTTTCAGGTGTTGCGGAAGTTTGGGTTTAGTGCTCATTTCCTAAACTTGATCAGGAATTTGTTGTGTTTCAATCATTTCTCTATGACTATTAACGGGAAAGCATGTGGTCTTTTTCCCTCAAGTCGTGGGGTAAGGTAAGGCGATCCGCTATCACTTTCTCTTTTCATTTTGGCTGCTGAAGGACTCTCTGGGGGACTAAACCGAATGTTGGTGGAAGGGAGTATGGGGAATTTTGTCTCGGACAGAAATGGTTACCCCATCTTGCATCTTAGTTTTGCAGATGATGTAGTTATATTCACAAAGGGGCTTGAAGACAGCTTTGGAAAGCTTGATGGAGTTTCTGAATTTTTATTAGGTATGCACTGGCCAATTGTTCAATTTCAGGAAGAGCTTAGTCTACTTGCCAAGCAGAGCTCCGAAGTCTAAGAAGCAGTTGGTGAAGGAAATCATAGGTTGCTCACTGAAGACAATGCCTATCATATATTTAGGCTGTCCGATTTTTGTTGGGAGGCCTAAGATGTCCTATTTCCAAGGTCTTTTACTGAAGGTTCAAGGACGGATTGTAGGCTGGCAAAAGAAATTTTTGTCTATTGGAGATCAAGTTATTCTCATTAGACATGTTTTAACTACAATAGTCATACATGGAGAGGTGTTTTGCTAGATTTTTCTAGGGTTCTTCAAGTGACAAGACTAAAAGAAATTGGTGCAGTTGGTAGAAGATTTGTAAGTCGTTTCAATCACTCAGTTCACTCCTAACAGCTTATAGTTACAAGATGTGGTGGAGGTTTCAAACAGAAGATTCTTTTTGGTGGAGACAAGTTAAGCTGAAATACAACTTTCAGGTGGGACGAACCATGGTTTCAGGCGGGTTAAGAGATGGAAACGTCTGAAAGAAATTCACTCCACTGCTGAAAGTCCCATTGCTGTTCTGTGTGGGAAAGGGGAATTCTCCTTTTGACGCTGGACTTCATCTGACTGGATAGGTGCCTTCACCTTGTCTTTACGAGAATGTCTGGAACTTTCTAGTCGGAAGGCTTCAGTCTGGGTGGTTGAGGGTGTATGCTTCTTCTTTGTTGTCGGAGGAACATATGGATGCTCCTTTGCCCAATTTACCCAAAAGTCTGAGTCTGGCATGCTATAATCAACAATCTTTTCTGCTTTGGGTAGGATAGAGCTTCGTGGTCCACCTTAGAGTGGAGTTGGCGTGTGGAAGGTTGGCCGATTGTTGGGGAACGCCGAGCATGGAGAAGCCTTGTGATGGAGATAACGGAGCCGGGGTTGCCTGAGACTTTCTTAATTCATAATTCTCGAGTTGTCTCTTCAAGTCTCGGATCTTATGTCATTTTTCATCAAATTCACTGCAAGAAGTGGTGCTGGTCCGGATCATCTCTTTGAGGTCTCGATCAAGAGTGTTGTATCTGTTTACCATGTCAAGGTAGAGCTTCTCTACGTGGTCAATCTTTTTCTCAACTTGGTTGACTCGATCATCAATTCGTGTCAGGACACGATTCTGGGCAATAGCATTGTCAGTCTGCCAGTTGAGGACTTCTTCTGCTTGATTGAGAGGAACATGTCTCCCATATTCATCAACTGTCTTCTGAGATATGTAAGGTCGGGAGGTTCGTCTTTCTGGCTCGTTCTCTCTCCTTTCCAATGGTGGAAAGTCTGAAGCATAGGTACTCCTGGAGGGTCGGTTCATCATGCATGGTATAGGAGTTGACCTGCTTTTCTGCCAAGAGAGTTTTCTACTATGGAAGAGTTTTGTTTCACTCAGCCTTTTTTCAGAAGTTTGTTTCATCCAAATTATTTCCATGTCTTGTCCACTTTTTAGAAGAATAAAATGCTATCTCCCATGCAAGGAACGAACAGCCAGCAAGGAAGTCCAGCCATGTTCTCCCCAACAGTACATGCTGAATATTCTATTCAGGTTTTTGTCTCCAAGTACAGCTAGTTGTTCTGCCTTTAGGCAGATTGACGGAAAGGGTGGGAGTTCAGGATGAATCGCTGCTCGTCAAAGAACTCATTGTGGATAATAATTGGGATATCGATACATTGCACAACCTCCTACCGGCTAACATTGTATAGGAAGTGGAAGAGTTCCCAATTTTGCTAAATGATAGAGATCGTTTTGTCTGGAACTCACTACTGTAGGTACATTTTCACTAGGATCTTGTATCAGACATATATAGAATGAAGCAAAGGAGTTAGTTTTCAGATTTTGGCACAAGGATTTGCCTCTTTCATGGACAATTTTTATGTGGAAAATGCTGAAAAGGTTGCTACCATTGGATTGCAGCATACGAAAATTGGGTTTTCATTTGCCTTCTCGATGTCATTGCATGAAGGATCCTGAAACTTACTCTCATTTGTTTGAGGCATGTCATATTGCTAAAGAAGTATGGTCTTTCTTTTCAGGGGAACAAGGCTTCTACCACCGCATAGATGAGATTGGTTGGTGGCTAAATTTGACAGGAGAAATTGGGGCAATGGCGATCATTGTTCCCACACAGAATTGTCGGGAAATCTGGCTTTCGAGATGTAAGTTTGTTTTTGAAGGAGCAAGGAGCTCCAACCATGGTATAATCCGTGCAATCAAGGAAAAAATGTATGATTTACGTAAGGCTTCTCCAGATCTCGTTTCCAACACAACAGTTCAGCACAAGAATTGTATGTTAAAGGTTTTTTAGTGGTAGCATGAGTACCAGGAAGATATAATTTTGAACGTCGATAGAGCATCAAGAGGTAATTCGGGAGTTGCAGCCATCGGAGGCATTGTGTGACAAGGTTCAGGGAGATTCTTGGGAGATTTTTCAATTTATTTGGGAAGAGCAACTAACATGGAAGCTGAGATGGAAGCATCGTTGGAGGGCTTGCGATATTCCCTACGGTGAAAGTGGAGCGTAGTTACGATTCAAATGGATTCAAAAGCGGTAATAGAAATATTGAAAGGTACCTACGCGGCGGCTTGGAAAACTCATAGGAAAGTGAGAATGATTCAAGGGTTGATGGCTACAGGCTCCTTCAGTTAATCCATATATATCGCGAAGGTAACCAATTGGCGGATTGCTTAGCTAATGAAGCATGTAATAATTCTCATTGTTTTTATTATAGCTCATTTAGTTCTCTGCCTATGGTGGCCCATGAGCAATTTAGATCGTTTCAAAATTTCATCATTTAGAAGAGCCTACTTTCGAGTTATTCTTGGTTGTCAGGTAAGTGGATTTGTTTCCAAATTTCTTTGAGGGTAAGGAACTGTATGTTTCCCTTGTGTTCGATATCTTAATAAACAGGTAGAGGTTTGCCAAACCCCCTGTCTTCTAGGACTGTTTTTTTTTCAAAAAAAAAAAAGGGTATATATTTTGAATTGAAGTATGATTTTTCTTTTCATTCATTTCTCAAAACACACAAATAAATAAATAAAATATAAATATAAATAAAAATAAAAATGAAACTTAAGGTGAAAAAATTACACCAAAAAACTATACGGTTTAAAGTGCTTAAGTTCTTATTGAGTCATTTTTTTTCTTTAATATTTTCATTTGGTGGAAGATTTGAATAAAGATAAATTCAATACAAATATCATTTAGAAATTAAAAATTTACTTTATACATAAATACCATTAAAAATGTCACGGTAAAGCAACTCCTATTTGTAGAAGGCTAGGAATATAGCTTATAATTAGGAGATTATTTATGCATTTAGGAATATATTAAATAAATAAAAAGAAGAAGATAGATGTGGATTAAAGAAAGAAGAAAGAAGAAAGAAGAAGACTCAAGTAGAAGAAAGTAGAAAAGAATTGCGAAAGACAAAAATACCCTTGTGCGTTAGTGAGTTAACAGTTCATTTAGATGGAGGGGTGTGACTAGGTAACTTTTGAAAGTTTGATGTTATGATAAGCTCATTTTGACATTTATGATTACATTTGGATAAAGAGTGAAAGTTCAGGATTTTTGCGGGTAATTACCTTTTTAAATGTCAAACCTTGCGAATTTAGGGATAAGCAACAACACTTGGTATCGGGGAGGTTTCAAGATTGATGTGCAATAAGGGTGGATGGGGTGCTACTATGGATCCTCGAGGGGATGGGTATAGGGAAGGATAGGGGAGCAGGGTGGATATGAAAAAGAAAAAAATTACCCTTTTAAATATTAATAACAATTTAAATTTCAGAAAAAGTCCATTCATTCATTATATTTTCTAATTTTGACTAAAAAGTACAGAATTATTCCAACAAGCTAGATTCTCTTTCTTTTTATTTTCCCAAAAGAAAAAAGATAAAGATAATATTTAATTAATCATTAAACATCCCTAATTTATAATTTATATAATATTAAAAATTTATAATATATGGTGATTATGCAAAAGATTTAAATGCATTTACTACAACACGTCAACATTCCTTTTGAATTACAACGAGCAAATTAGATTACTATAATAGCTATTCTAAGAAATCCACATAGTCATTGAAGAGGTCGAGCGGCAATTGTAAATAAATATCTCTCCAAAATAGTTTAGTTTTGAGATTTTTCTTCTATAATACATCAAAGGAGTCAGTGAAATTTTTCCACCCTGTAAGTGGCTCAACTCTGATTTTTCTTTTAAGGGATTCATGATTGGGATCTCTCTCCCCCTCCCCTCGGAATTGCTATCACCTATTGAAATTTTTATTTAATCTCTTAACATATGCAAGAAATGTTAGAGAATTTGATTCTAACTCAAGTTTATTGTTTGATTTTTTTTCAATATATGAGAAGAATACACTAGCATGCTGTGAACTCACACTCAAATTCTTTAATGGATTAGCAAAGAGGACTAGGTTGTTTATTCTATAAATTTTTATTAATATATTAGAAGTATGATCATAAAATCTCAACCATAAAATTATTTATGTATCGATTTATTTTGAATATTAAATCGGGAAATGAATTTATAATTTGCCTTGTATATCATCAACTAAGTATCCGGTTTTTTTTTTTTTAATATGGGAAACAATTGGTTATTTTTGTACTTTCAATTTAAAAATATTAGTACTTGATAAGCATGATTAATTTAATGAGTGGTTAGAAAATACAAGTGTATAATCTTCCCATGATTATTTTTGCATTTGTCTGAATCCCGTGAGAAGCTAAAAACCTTGGGCCTTATTAATAGGTGCCAATTATTGCAGGATCTGCCTTGAAAAATTCTGATTCTAATCTTATTAAGGCTTCCTATTAGGGAGCTTTTCTTGTGCATGTTCATGTCCAAATTTCTATACTCATTTATATGCAAACCTGAATTCTTGCATGCTTATCGCAAATGTAATCATAATTTGCTCATCACATCCACAATAAGCAAGCTTCCAAGAAATGGTAACGATGGCTCTTTTGGGAGAAGCTTTTATTGTTCTGATTCTCATCTTGAATTCTTCATGATCTTGATTTTTCTTTCAATCATATCAACATCAAATTGGAAAAGATAATGTTGAATGGTTCAATCACCCAAATCATAAATGATTTTGGTTGTTGCTATTTTGAAAACTTTGTTGTTCTTGTCAACTTGTTTATAAGAGAATCACTGATCGTCGTAGTCCCAACATTGATCCCATACTCATTGCTAAGTATTACCTAGTGTTTCATCCTGCTAATCTTATATACAAGTTATTGTGTGCAAGGAGACATGGAAGTTTCATGATCATATTCCATATTCTCACCATTACAATTGATAATGATCAAAATGTTACTAGCCAAGATTTTTCCTGGAGAACACTCCAACAAAGTGAGAACTATTCTCATGCCCGCTCAATTACTAAAGGTTTTTTTTTTTTTTTGATCTAAATGTAATTACTAAAGGTATTTCATTCAATGGGACTCTGTTTTGGTTTATGCCACATTACAGTTATACTGAGTTTAAGGTTTTGGATTTTGATTCAGCCACAGAGAAGTTTAGATACTCTAGGGAACGATATGATATTTATTCTCCTCTATCCTTCAATTCATGTTAAGTTCAAATATACATGGACAAAATATTTATATTTTTCCATAATTTGGGTTGGATAGTCTTCTACATTTCAAAGAGGGGTGACAAAGAAACTCATGAGGCTTGGAGTCTTTCTTTTGTACCAGGGTGAACCTTTTGGAGTCATGATAATCATCTCGTTCCAATTAAAAATTCACTAACTGGGGATCTATTATTATCTGATACTGCTGCAGCTAAAGGTAGCTTAGGATCTCCAATTTATGTGTACAATCGTTTGAATGGAATAGCGGTGAGAAATGGCAATGGACGATGATTTCCTCAGGGCTTGGATTATGATGTTCAGAGCCCAGGTAATGTTATGTCTACTATGGAGAACAATACAAAGATGTTGAAGGCTTTGGTGGATCATTTGATCAAAGGTATTAAATAAATCCGGTTACATTATGATGATATAATGTTATTTGTTTCATGTAATGAAAAAGATGTTTATTTTGTTGGATCAAAGGATTATGAGTAATGTAATAATGCTTTTTCAAATCTCTTATTTTCCTTGTGAGACAGAAATGCTTTCCCTTGTGAAATAAGATGTTTAATTAATTGGACCAAAGTATTCTTGTTATTTATTGTTCTAGAATGATAGAATTTTTTATGAAACAGAGGCTTCCTGACGTAAACGTAAAATCCTCACCACTAATTGTCAGTTTAGTCCGTCCTCCAACTACCATTCTAGGGAACCCCTTGATATACCTGTTCCACTAAAATTCTTAACTGAACTCGTATATGTTGCAAAAGATCAAATACTTGCTTGCAGATTCACTGAGTTTTGTGTTGTTTTTGCTGTTTCAAATTTTCTTCAAGTACCTATTTCTTCTATATATTCAAAACTAAATTATGATATGTTTCTAATAATATTATTGTGCAAGTATATCCTCAAATTGTGTGAGAATCTTTGGCAAATCTATTCTACTCTGAATTCTACTTTAAAAAAAAAATTTAGGCTTTGAGGTGGCATTGGTTACAGACAGGAAGCCACACCTCCATTATGCAAAGACTAAGCATCAAACGTGCTTGAGTTACCTTGATATCCATTTACTTCCTAGAAAGGTCATATAGTTGAGACTGTATCCCTTCTCTCCAGATAGCTAAATCCTTTGGGTGCAGCTGTGATGATGGACGACTCACCCTGAGATCTCTAGTGGGATTCCTAATTCTCAATTTTCTATTTCTTAGATTATTCATTCCCTCAAGGAATCTTTTCATTCTTTGAATTCTCGAGTAAAGAAGTTTCAATTCTCTACCCATGTCTGTTTGACCTACAACATTCTCCAACACACAATGTGGTCACTCATGTTATATAAATGTATTTTGTGGATTGTGATTTGAGCACACGAAAAGCACAGAGGAAAAAAAAAGTTTAGATTGCTTAGAGAGCATCAAATGAGTGAAGGATTGAGAAAATATTGTACTAAGTACCCTCCTGCTCAATAGCTATATCAAAGCATCAAATAATGTACTAGGAGCTTTTAATTTACTGATCAATGTGTGTTTTTGCACTAGTGTGCAGGCACACACAAGTATATATATATATATATATATATATATATATATATATATATATATATATACACTCACACACACA
>JAOXNR010012824.1:0-30174 GCA_028571225.1 Parsonsia alboflavescens
CTTTCTGTTCACCCAGACAGATAGGGAATAGATTAGAAGATCTTATGCAAGTAGATCAAGACGTCCAGATCCATTCCACAGGACAAATCTCCTCAAATCATCATTCCAAGTATCGTTCTCAAACTTCAATGTGAGAAAACGTTTTAAAATCCTGGGACTTCGGATTCGTTTCCTCGTGGATTCGGGATCAGGTTCCCCTTCAGGAATGACCTTTAAACTCATGAAGTAGGTTGGCAAACAGGTTGACAGGAAGAAAGGTCCCAACGGACAAGAATACAACCCGTGACTGACCTCAAGGAACCTTGAACAATGGAAGAGGTTACGACCTCAGGGATAGGCTCAACCTAGTAGCCATGTCACGAAGTCAGAAACAAGATCCTGAAGAGTAGGGGAGTTCGCTACAAAGTCCTCTTGGAGTAAGGATACCATCTTGATGAAGCATAATCGAAACGACAGGCAATAACTCGAGGGGTAGCCCCCAATCAGCTAAGGAGAGCAACTCCCCCATCCAATCACGAAAGCAAAGTAATGTGGATCTTACTGAGCCTTCGCCGTTTGTCCACAACATCCGCATCTCTCGAATACCGCCAAGATTCAAAGCCTCACACTTGGAGGCGAAATTTGATGGTACAAGGGAGCCTCAATAGCACATTGATGAATATGTCTCCCACATGGAGTTGTTCGAGTACCCCAACCACATCAAGTGCAGGGCCTTCCAGTTGACACTGATAAAAAAGGCTCAGTCCTAGTTCAAGGGCATCCTTGAAGCGAGCATCTCAAGCTGGACACAACTGAAGAAGCTGTTCTTGAAGAATTAACAAAGCAGCACGAGGTGAGAAAAAGATATCAACGACCTCTTTATCATTAAACATTAGGTTTTTAGAAAGCACCTGAAGCTACTATAGTCATTTCAACAATGAGTCAGTCGAGATTGAGCAAAAAAATGATGTCGTTTACGTCACTGCCTTCAAACAAGGTTTGCAAGGGGGAACGTAGCCCTTAGGCTAGCCGAGGAGCCAGTAAAAACCATCAATGAGCTATAGACGCTTCTTGAAAAACTGATAAAGGCTGAGGAGATAGCGATCCAAAAGAAGATCCCTGGCTTTGCCTCAGCCATTGAAAGAAACAACAAGGGGCATCCAAGAACCCCACAAAAATCAAAGAGGGATAGGAAAGAATCAAAAGGAGGGACCTCAGACAAGAGGAGGAGGACCATCCCCGACCTTGTAACCATCCCTCTAAAAACGTCACGAGTAGAAATCTTGGTGGCCATGGAGAAAAGAGAACTCCTGAAGCTACCCAAACCTCTCAAGAGTCCTGTGGCCAAGCAAGACCTTGCCAAGTTCTATCACTACCACAAGGAACATGACCATCTCATAGAGGACTGTTTCGACCTCAAACATGAGATTGAAAGATTGGTGAAAGAAGGTCATTTGCAAGAGTTCCTGGCTAGGAATGCAAGCCCTACTAATCCACCAACAGTAGCTTCTCAAAATCAGCGACCTCCTATACGAGAAATAAATGCTATTGAGAGGAGGTCGAAGTAAGTCCAAGGGGAAGACTCAGAGCCCCTCACAGTGTCCCTCCAGATTGGAGTTTTCTTGGTCCGCAAAATATTGGTGGACACTAGAAGTGCCGTGAATGTCCTATACCAGAAGGCCTTCAACCAAATGGGAATAGACAAGAGCTTACTGATAAGGTCAGGCACATATCTGATTAGCTTCAACGGCAGCACAACTTATGCTGATGGGATTCTCTAAGTCCTAACAATAGTCAGTGTAAACGGCAAGGAGGTCACTGATATCATGGACTGGATGGTTGTTGATGCCCCTGGAACCAACAATGCCATATTAGACAGGAGGGGGTTCATGGACCTGAGAGTGGAAATTTCTCTACTCAACTACAACTTGAAAATCCAAGTCAGGGACACTTGGTTAGTCCTAGAAGGGGACAGACATCTCGCTGCAAAATGTTACCTTACTCGAACAAGAAAACTGCATCGGCCTCCCAAAAGGGAATGATGATTATAGAATTCAAGCAGCTGGTGGAGGAGCGAAGGTGTTCCTCAACCCAAAGTTCCTTGAGAAAGGGATCAAAATTGGAGAGTCATTACCTCCTAAAATCAAAGGGAAACTTGTTGATTCCTTTCAAGAGTATCTGAAGCTCTTTGCTTGGTAGCCTAGCAACCTCGAGGGAGTGGACCAAAAAATTACTGAATAAAAGGTCAGGCTTAAACCAGGGGTCAAGCCGGTGAAACAAAAGAAGAGGACCTTCACCCTTTAGCAAAATGAGGTCATAGCTCGAGAAGTCCAAGCTCTTCTTGACGTCGGAATTCTAAAAGAGATGGTATGCCCAGAATCGCTAGCCAACCTAGTTGTTGTCCCAAAAAAAGAAGAGACATGGAGGATGTGTTTGGACGTCACCACACTTAACAAATTTTGCCAGAAGGACTCCTATCCACTTCCAAGTATAGATCACATGGTGGATTCAACAGTCGGGTATCAGTGGTTATGCTTCAAGGAAGCATGCAAAGGGTACCACCAAATCCCAATGGCAGTGGAGGACATGGAAAAGAACTCATTCATCACAGAGGTCGGAAGTACTGTTACACCAAAATGTCATTCAGTTTGAAGAACTTAGGGGCAGAATTCTAGCAAGCTATGCATAAGATATTTAAAAACCAGCTCAGGAGGAAGTTAGAGGTCTACGTGGATGACATAGTTATCAAGTCCAAGACCTCTGCAGATTTCATTGACGACATTAGGTTGACTTTCTTGACCCTGAAGGCCGCCCACATGAAGCTCAACCCAAAAAAATGCACCTTCAAAGTTTTAACGGGTAAATTCCTAGGATTCATGATCTCTGAAAGGGGCATTGATTCCAATCCAGGCAAGACAAAAGCACTGTTGGACATGGAACCTCCCAAGAACATCAAGGAGGTTTAGAGCCTAGCAAGAAAGATGGCAGCACTAGGGCACTTCATCCGGAAAATGGCGGACAAAGGTGAAAAATTCTACGACGTCATAAAGAAGCCAAAGGACTTCCAGTGGACCAAAGACTGCCAAGAAACCTTCATCTAGTTGAAAGACTTCCTAGGACAGCCTCCTCAGCTTGTCTCACCTCGGTTTTTAAAGGAAATCTGGATGTATCTTACTACAATAGAGAAAGCAGTCAACTCAATGCTATAGGTAGAAAGTCAGGACAAGAGTTCCCTGTTTATTATGCAAGTTGATTGCTCAGAGGTCCAGAAACTAGATATTCGAACCTCGAAAAGTTCTTGTACCTTATTATAACCACCTCGAAGAAATTAAAGAAATATTTTGAAGCTTACCCAATAAGAGTGTCAACAAATCTACCACTAAAACAAGCTCGAGCTATCGAGTAGAACGATGAAATGGTCCCGCGAGCTCTCAGGATATCAAATTCAATTTGAACCAAGGAAAGCCATCAAAGCTCAAGCTCTCGCAGACTTCATGGCGGAATGCACAAGGGCTCCTCTGGAGTTCACAAGCACTTGTGAAAGCAACGTTTGGACAATATATACAACCGGTTCAATGGAGAAAGCAAATTCAAGTGCAGGAATAGTACTGATTAGCCTTGAGGGAATGAGAATACCTTACTCTGTGAAGTACAATTTCCCAACCTAGAATAATGAATCCGAATATGAAGCTCTCTTAGTAGGTCTAAGACTTATAAAAGCTTTTAAAGTGTAGAGGTTGCACGTTCAAACAAATTCACAAGTTATAGCCAGCCAGGTCGTTGGAGAATACAAAGCCAAAGAGGACAATATGATCAAATATCTCAAACAAGTAAGGGATGTCACCTCCAAGCTCGAGTATTTTCTCATAGAGCAGATACCTAGAGACCAAAATGCAAATGCAGATGCATTGTCCAAAGTCTATTGAGACATAGTCGAGACCAATGTAGAGCTACTGGTGGAACAGTTGAACTCTCCAAGCATAAGCCGAGACGAGAGCTTGGTTAGAGAGGAGATCAGGCAAACTGGAGATATCCAATCTACAAGTTTCTCAAAGATGGCGACCTTCCACAGGACCCAAAAGAAGCTCGCCTAGTGTGAAAATGGTCACCTCACTACATCCTGATATGAGATGACGAGATATATAGGAGGTCCTACACTTGGCCATTACTCAAATGTCTTAGTTGAGGATAGGGACAATACGTCATTAAAGAGGTACACAACGGAATATGTGGATCAATGGGTTGAAGCAGAACCAATGGCGACTAGGTTCGGAATCCACCGAGCCATAATTTTAGACAATGGCAGACAGTTCATTGGCAACCCGTTCAAAACATTCTGTGAAAATTTGAACATCAAACAGAGTTTTACCTCTATAGCTCTTCCCCGGGCTAATGGGCTAGCTGAGGTCACAAATAGACTATCTTGGAAGGACTAAAAAAGAGACTCACCGAGCTTGAGAAAGAAGGTTGCTTGGCCAAATGAGATTCCTAGCATTCAATGGCCAGACAGAACAATGCCTAGTAAAGCTACTGGAGAAACTCCATTACACTTATACTTTGGTGCGGAAGTGGTGATGCCGATCGAGGTTGGCATGAAATCTCTAAGGCTGACTGAATATAATTCAGTCTTAAATGAAAGGGAGAGAAAGGCAGACCTCGACCTCCTCGAAGAGGTCAGAAACAAAACAATGGAAACAAATAGAATGTACAAGAGGCAAGTGAAAAAAATTTTCAACAAAAGAGTGAAAACAAGACATTTTAGAGTAGAAGAAATGGTCCTCAAAAGGTCAGACGTTGGCAAACAAGGTCAACTAACCAAGCTGCAAGAAAGCGTGGAAGGACCTTATATAGTCCAAGAAGTCCACAAAGAAAGGAGCTATAAGCTCGTTGATCTCGAAGGAAGACAACTCTTGAGACCTTGGAACATTGGTCATCTAAAAATGTTCTATGCCTAAAGCTGACTAAGACATTGCAGACCTCAGGAAGCTGATTAAAATGACCTCGCCGAGCATCATGGCAACCTCAAACGACCCTACCGACTTTTAGTTTGAGCAGGACATGAATGAAAGATAAGTTACCCCTTTTTTAAAGGCTTATCAGGTCTTCACTTTGTGTTATTTGCCTCAAGTTCAAAGTGCCAAAAAGTAAAGATAGAAAGCTTAGCAAATGTAAATGCAAGACATTGAAGGAGAAAATAAAGTTGTTATAAAAAACAAAGGCCACAAACAGACCTCGGGAATATTCAAGTGCAAAAGATATAAAAAAGTTGAGTATTCGGGGCCCTAATTCTATTATAAGGCATCCCTAGGTTTGCCTCTCTGTCGCCTCCAGACAAGGGGAACATGATCTTCGTCACCCTCATCCTCGGGGATGTTGATCGGGCCAAAGCTGCATGGAGGAACCCCCCTTTACTAGTGGTTTCTACCCTAACAGCACTAGAAGGACCTGGAAAACAGTAGGAAATGTGGTCAGATAAAAAGGCTACATTAGAAATGGACAAGTGTCAAGGAAAGGTTAAGTAAATATTCCAAAATATTTACACTTGAAGCAATGGTAAATTTGAGCAAATTCATCCACCCTGCAAAACATGGGAATACCTTCAGGAGATATCATAGCCAGTGGGGTGGCATTTGAGACCTCTCTCTTCGAAACCCCGACCTTCGGGACAGCCTTCATGAGCTCCTCTCCCTTCCCCGCAGGGCATTCATTAGTACTTGGACTAGGATCTTAGCAGCTACAGCCTAATCAGGAGAAGTTTGATGTAGATAGTCTTCACGCCAAGGAAGAGGAGTGAGCAACTGTAGATGATAGAGTGCAGCATCAAATGCAGAGTTGGTCTTTAGCATGAGATGAGTTTTCTTGAGGTCTTCAATCACCTAAACATATACCTCCATCATCTGAAGCTTCATCATCTTCTATACATACTTCTGGAAAGCAGGAATCTACGTGAGCCTCTCCATAGAAAGGTTGCCATCCTCGTCACAGATTTCTTGGAAATCCTCCAGCTTGGCTTGAAGCTCTTGGGCAAGCTCCTTTTGTTGGAAATCAGACTCAGTCAGCTCTGAAATCCTCTTGTGAGCTGCATCCAGCACCTCAGACATGGCTTTGCAATTGGCGCTGGCTTCATCAAAATCTTTTTTGCACTCAGATAAGAGCCTGGCTAATTCCCCAATAGAAGCCACCAGCTTAGCAATCTCCTTTTCCAGTGAGCCTTGGCATCCTGGAGTTCAGAGATAAGAAAGGAAAACTCCTTGTCCTCTTTGGCCTTCACGGCCTGCCTCCCCAGGTCCTCCCAAAAGAGAATGTGACCCTACAAAAAGGAGAAAAAGAGGTCATGGCCAAAATCAAAATGAGACAAGGCCAATTGCAAATTTGTAGAGGATCATGAAGACTCATGCAGTGTAAAGGGAAGGATCAAACTTATCAATCTCCTCACCAGACAATTGCCGGTAGATCTCCTAGTCAATTGAAGGAGTGCACTCCATCAGGAAGAATTGAGAGTGGGGCCATTAGAGCAGAGAGTCGGAGGCCTCCATTGCAAGGTCAGGGACCTTGCAGCATCCTCTAGAGAATGAGTGGCCATGGCAGTAGCCCCCAACCTCTTCAAGGTGTCTGCAACCTCCTCAGTGAGGACATCTGGAAATGCTGACTTGGACTCAAAGGTCAAAGGAGTTTTCCCCTTAGCAGTTGAGCTCCGGGGAACCCTTTTGGCTAGCTGGGGAGAAAGTGAAGGAGATGTACAGGGAACCCTGATGGGCTTGTCGGAGGCCTTCACCCCAACAGCCCTTGAATTCCATTTAGAGACACCCCTAGTCCTCTCAGCCACTACCTATCTCCCCCTACCCCGAGGAACAAGAATGTTGATAGTTGGGGCTGCAGCAAAAGAAGCTCCAGTAGCTCCTCGAGCTCTGCTTGAAGGAACCATAGTAGGTTCAGAATCATCAAAAATCCAAGATGTGGCCCTCATATCTATCCAGGCGAAGAAAAAGAAGAACCATTAGTGCAAAGCCACAAGCAAATAAAGGAAAAAATTAGCTAGATTCAGAAAGGCTCCCTACCAAATGGAGATATCCCCAAAGCTCCCCTGATCGAAAGAAGTTTTAGCTCCACTGGGCTCCTAAGCCCAACAAGAAGAAGGAAAGTTTGAGGCCAAACTAGGGCAATACACCCTACCTTGACTCCATCGGACTTGGCCAGGTTAATTAAAAAATCCCTATGCTGAACTTGTTTAGGGGATAAGCCAAGGAGCTCGGTAAAAAATGCATGGTTCAGTTTCTGGTCTGGGTAGGGCTCGAACCGAACTGAATGGCTCTGAAGTCAAGCAAAGAAGAAGAGGTCCTTTTATGGTCCACTGAGGATTGGAAATTACGTGTTAACTTGTACCTGGGGTTAAACTGAAGATATCCCTAGGAAGATTGGGAGGCCGAAGAGACGCCAAGCTTATAAAAGCACCTAAAAAGCTCTAGAGAAACTAGAACTCTATAAAGATGGCAGGTCACCATGAAAGCGGCCACCATGCGAACAGAATTTATAACAAGTTGAGCCAAGGGAAAACCCGGAAGTGGGCAATGTCCAAGAATAATGGATGAAGGAAAGGAAGGAGGATGCCTCCCTTGAGGTTGGAAAGATAAAGGACTATATGTCCCTTGCGCCTACTATAGGAGCTCTCATCCTCTGTAGTTGCATTTTTCCACAGCTCTAACTCTCCACTGATGTTAAAAATCTCAAAAGGACCGAGAGTAGAAGGCAAAGAATAAGCCTCTGTTTTAGAAAGATTAAGGGTTTTGACCTTAACGGGAGGAGTTCTAACAGAAACCGGGTGTGAATAAAAAACTCCATTCTCTAAATCAATGGAAGAAGGGGAAGGAGCTGCTTCTCCAAGAGGAAAGGGAGGGGTGTTAGATGCAAACGGTGTTGCCGTCGACATCTTGGGTTTTTACTATAAAAAAACTCAAAAAGATGAAATTTTTTCAAAGGAAGAGAGAAGAAAACTCACTCGCTAAAATCCTAGAGGGTGAGAAGAGAAGTTGTCCTGAGTAAACTGGGTGCTTGAAGCAGAAAGAAGAAAAGAAATCTAAAACTGAAAGCTCTATAAGTTCAAGCAAGTTGTGAAAATGTTTCGGTAAATCCTAAAAATTTCTAAGGATTCCTAAATTGTATGGAATAAGGAGTCTCTCAGGCTGCAAAACGGGCAACCTTTTGAAACTAAAACGGGTTAATTTTCAAAAAGGAAAAATCTATAACGGGGCAACCTTCTAAACCCGGAGCAAGTCAATTCCTTATTTGAAGCCAAACTAGTGCGACTTTCTAGAATTAAACTTAGCAGTTTTCCAAAATTGGAAAAGCTTCAGCTGAAGCAATGCGATCTCCCACATCTAAATTGAACAATCCAGCTCTTCAAGAAGCTAAAATTACATGTCTCCTTCCAGAAATAGCTGTTATAGAATAAAGTAGCAAAACCTCTCAAAGGTCACAACCAAAAGATGGTAGTCCCCAATACCTGAAGGTCAAGCTCGCGAGAAACTACAAGGAAATGGCTCGACCTTTCAAGGGTCGCGACTTACAGATGGCAATTCCATGCCTGAAGGTCAGACCCCGACTTAGAGATGGTAGTAGTTAATACCTGAAAGCCAAGCCCCTCGACCTGCAGATGGCAATTTCCAATGCCTGAAGGTCATTCCCCCGACCTGCAGATGGTGATTTCTAATGCCTGAAGGTCAGACTCGCGGCTTAGAGATGGTAACTTCTAATACCTGAAAGTTAAACTAGTGAGTCCCAAGGAATGAGTGGGTAGGGACCTCGTACCACCAACCTCCTAGGTCACGGACCTTGAGGTCACCAACTGCGACCTGGTGAGTAACAATCTGCTTGAGGCCAAAAAATTGAAAGCCAACTTGAAGCTCTCTATTAGAGACTCGAATGGAAAGATACCCCAAAGCTAGTCGTTATAAGGAATCGGCAAACCCGTTAGTAATTGCTACAATAAGATGGTAATTTAGGTGCCATGACCTCTAAACTCGTTAAGCCTAAAGTGGGGTAATGATGGAAGAAATGGGTATGGCCCAGACAAGTTAACGTAAACGGGTAGGACTCAGACAGAAGTCAACCCAAATGGGCCCAAGGTCCCAACCTTCAATACTTGAAAGTCAGACTCACAGAGTCAACAAGGATAGGTGAACAGCGACCCGCTACTATTGACCTCCAAGGTCACCTTGACCCACGATCAAGTAACTCCCAACTTGTCTCATATATCTTCCATGCCATGAGTAGATGTGTACCACTCCTAACATCTCCCATGAACCTACTACCACTTGGCGCAACCTCCCAAAACAGATAGCCAAGACCCTCGATGTTGGTTAGCGCTCGCAACTCTCGATAGAGACATGAATGGCAAGATATCTCAACCTAGGAAAACTCCACGATTCTAGTTGCAATTGGTGGGATTCCATGATCCCACAACTATCCTAATTACCTACTGTCACATAATAGTAGAGCCCAAATTGAGGTAATTAATCTCTTTTATATAATCGAATTATACACAGTCTACGGACAATATAGAACACAATACAAGAGACACGATCTCTTTGAGAATTAATTGCTCCTAATTACTCTCGAAATGCTGACTTAAACGTCGGAACTCTTCCCCAAGCACAACCCATCTTCGGTGACTAATCTCTAGTTTCTTGTCCAATTATAGTCGATTGACGTCATTACAGTTTTGGGATAACTCGGTATTCAATTTTGAGCCCTATCAATAATTAAGTTAATTTGGAAGAAAAAAATGAAGAGAAACTTTTTTCCTTTGTATCTGCAGAAACTCAAAAATTAATTTACATATTTGAATTAATAGAACAAAACATATTAAACAAAAGGAATAATGCTATGAGCAACCAAAAATATTTAAATTTTGAATTGAAAAAAAGACGATTAAATAAATCTTAATCTTTCCTCCAAGCATACAATAACAAAGAAAATCCTCCTGCAGCAGTCGCACTTCCGTACGATCTCGTTGACGAGCATGAGCTCCTTCCACAATCAGTACTGCTCTCCTCCGCCCACTGCCACACACTAGAACACGACGGAGATGTCGGCAACGAAACCGACGAAGACATTATCGCCGGCCCTTGCCCTGCCTCGCAGGCTGCCGACGACCAGCTTTTCCTCATCAATTTCTTCTCCGCTCCGACCATTTCGGGCCAAACTCCGGCATGATCCCCAATTTGGAACACGAAAACGCCGTGGGCTCCATTCCCATTTCTGGGAGCGTCTTTACATGATTTGTTATTGACCCAATTAAAAACATCCCAATAAAACTCTAATTCCACTCCACCCACAACGATTCTCTCATTCCCTCTAAATTTCCACTCCAGTCTTTTCACCACTACTCTCAATTCTCCATCAATTTTAAGTTTGAGCACTCCACCGCCGCATTCTATCCCTAACTCGTGTTTTGATCCCATGAACTCGGCTCTACTAGTGTAATTTCTCCGCCCAAAAACGTGTTCTCTCCTGGACAACAGAGTGGAGGAGGAGGAGGAGGAGGAGGAGTACTCGTGAGTTGTCGGGTAACGCGTGAAGCCCAGCCCGGACCGTCTCGTAAAATCATCCAAGAGATCACCTAACAAAAACTCCACCCTCGAGTTGCAAGTAACGGCGATATAGAATCTCGATTCGGGCTCCGCGGAATTGTGAATGAACTCGGCCCTGGTGAAGTCCCAGTAGAGCTTCAGTTTCTTGTAGTGGGGGCCGTGATCGGTCAAGTACACCGATTTGGATCCGGGCCGGGCCCTGAAAAAGGGAAAAGTTGCTGGGTACAGAGAAAGAGTAGTGGAGAAAAAATCTGATGCGTGGATGGTTAGGGCATGGGATAGAAGAGATTTGGACCAAGTGAGCGTCAGATAGGTTTGTGAATTACAAATTTGAGCTTGGTAAGTGCATGTTATGAGATTTTGAGGCATTTGTGAAGAAGAAGAAGTATTATATTTTGAGACTGACTGAGGGTTGCTGAAACAAGCAGGGATCATTGTTCTTACTTCGGAGGGTTGATGTTTTCTCTCGCATACACATAACATACAGTCAAGAGAGTTGGGGATAATTTTGCGAGTTAAGGTAGATTTTTCGGGTTGAAATTAAAGGGAACTGAGTGATGAGTGATGGATCAAGTTTTGGTGATGATGATGTGCGTTTTAGCTGTACAGAACCCTAGAATGTATAGTAGTGTTGAAATGGAGTTGATGTGAGTTGGTTTCAAGGAATAGCTTGATTAGCGCCATAGACAGAGAAAAAGGAAATGATTTACCCCATTTTCCCGTTATATGCCCCAGGACCCGAGCTGGGCCGCACTATAAATAAAGACTCAGAAAAAGACCCTTTGATTTGACTTTTTCTTCCTTCTTTTTCTAACAAACAAATTTGTGCTACCCAAGACCAACACCTTTGATGGGGACAAAAGTGTATTCTTGCCCTTAGAATTGAAAAGAAAGTGGACAAAAGTCTACTCTTCCTTGTTTTTTTATAGATATGGTAGTTTTTCTGTATATGTTATCCATTTTTGTCCCATCGTAAATCTCATTAATTATTTGTTCTTTTCAAGAAATAGGGAGGAAAATTATAATATATACAAATAGGTTTTGAATAAAGTAAAATGATAAATTTAATCGTATAAATTTTTTTTGTTTTGACTATACAAGCAGAACTGTAAATAAGCGGAATCGATCTTGAATTTGTCAAGTTCGAACTCAAGTTTGATCGGGTTTTAAACTTCAAGCTTGAACTCAATTCGTTGAATATTTAAAAGGCTCAAGCTTGAGTTCATATTCGTTTAAACACAATAAAAAAAGCTTGGGATTTGGGCTCGTTTGAGCTTGACTCAAACCCAAGCTCAAACTTGTTTAACCTCGTTTCTGTTTCTTAATTTATTTTTCTTAAAACTTTAAAAAATAATATTATATATAGTGTATGAATAAATAAAATATATTATATAAATAAATAATATATTTAATAAGTAAGTTATATTATATATAATATTAGAAATAAAATATTGTTTATATTAAAAGCTCGTTTAGACTCGCTATCCTAACGAATCGAATACATATTAACTTGGCTTGACTCATTCAATAAATAAGTCGAATTCAAACTTTTATTGAGTAGAGCCCGAACCGTTCGTATTTAGTTCTCATTTACAACCCTACATGTAGGTCCATATATGTTTTTTTTTATCTTCTAGGGTCCCATAATTTCTTTTAGATAACCAATTAGGTTCAATTGTTCAAAAAATTGAGATTTTCAGGTCATTTTCACAAGAATTCTATTTCTTTTTTCCTTGAATATTTTTTAGGTATTGATGGGGTCCAAAAGAGTTTGATCGAGTCACCCCACATATCCTGATGGAGCTCCGTGATTAGCAGCCTAGAAGATAAGAAAAAGAGGTCATGAGAGAAGGCTATTGCCCAAGGAAGAGCTTCGATGCCTAAGTTAGTATTTTGGGAGAGTTTTTCGGTAAAAACAGTTCTCTGAAAATTGGAAGGCTTAATTCTCTATTTTCTTGCTTGGTCTGTAGACTGATTGTGTTTTTTGTTTATGGAGAGAGAGAGAGGGGAGTCAGTTACCTCCAGGAATTGAGCTCTGTCTTACGTAACAGTAGGCAGTTAGGATAATTATGGGATTCAGTCGAAACTCGCCAATTGCACCTAAGATCATAGACTTTTCCTGGATCGAAGCTAGCCAGGTTGAAGTTGGGGTCTGGCAAGACCTCAGCTCGAGATCATTTAGGAGGTCAATGACCTCTAAGTCAATGACCTAGGAGGTCGGTGGTAGCTGGCTACTTGCCCACGTGTCCTCGTTGACTCTGTGAGTTTGACTTTCAAGTATTGAAGGCTTGGGGCCCTCTGCCCCATTTGGGTTGACTTCTATTCGGTTCCTACCCATTTGAGTTGACTAGTCAGGGTCGTGCCCGTTTCACCCATCATTACCCCCTTTTAGGCCCAGCGCACTTAGAGGTCGTTGGTGCATAAATTACCATCTTCAAGTCATTGTTGCTACTAGGTCTGTCGATTCCTTGTAGCAGCTAACTTCAAGGGTATCTTTCCATTCGCGTCTCCAATCGAGAGCTACAAGTTGGCATATAAGTTTTTGATTTCAAGCAAAGTTGTTCACACCTAGTCGAGGCATGGAAGGTATATGAGCAAGACTGGGACTCACAAGGTTGTAGGTCATGGTCTAGTAAGGCTTCTGTTATGCTCATCTGGGTTTGTGACCTGTGAAGTTGGTTGTAGAAAGTTCTTGCCCACTCACACCTCGGGACTCGCCAACGTAACCTTCGGGTATTTCAAATTAACATCTTCTAGTCACGAGTTTGACCTTCAAGCATTGAGGTTTGCCATCTTGAGGTCAGGGACCCTTCTTTCAGGTATTAGAAGTTACCATCTTCAAGCCACGAGTCTAACTTTCAGATATTAGCAACTACCGTCTCCAAGTCTTTGATCCTTTGAGGTTTCTTTCAGGTATTAAATGGTTACCATCTCTAAGCCGCGATCTTTTGAAGGGTTGAACAGCTTTCTCGCAACTGTTTGTTAAGCTGGCCTTCAGGTATTTTTAGAACTCACCATCTCTAAGCCACGACTCTTGGTAAAACTGTGTTGTTTTTTCGCAACAACTATTTTTGTGAGAGGATGCATTCCTTGGCTTTTGGAAAGCTTTGGTGGGACATCTTTGCTAGAGAACTGCCCTATTTTAGTTCTGGTAGCTTTGGTTTTCTTTCTAAAAAAGAGCCGCACCTTCACTCTTTCTATTATGAGAGGAAGTTGGGGCAAGTTCTGTTTTTGAACAGTTGACTGGGCCCGAATTTATGAAAATTTTAACCCTTTTTACAAGATCTTGGGTTCCCTATATTTGATTTCTCCAAATCTTGGAGATTTGTATAAACTCTCTCTCATCTTGTTAGAATTCTCAAAGTTCCTGCCTCTTGCTTCTTCCTTTTCTTCTTCTAGAACACTTTGCTTTCCCAAGACTTTCACCTCTTATTCAGGACTTCAACAAGTGAGTTTTTCTCACCTTTCTTTTCTGAAAAGAATTATATTTTCTTTATCTTTTCAGCATGTCAACTGTGTCCAGTAGTCCTTCCCCCCGGACAGAGGGGTCTATATCTTTTTCTTCCTCCATCGATCTGGAAAATGAAGTTTTTTACTTTCCCCCAGTATTGCTTAGTGCTCCCTTGGTGAAAGCCGATTTGTTCCTATGTAATTGACAGCTTGTGCATTTCTGAATGGTTGTCTCAATGTTGGCGACCATTATGGGCCAATAATAAACTGTCCGTAGGATCTTCTTGGCAACAGTTTTTCCAATACATGAGAGTCACAAATGCCGCTGTGCATCTGACGCAAAGCTGGTTGCTGATCAAGGTGTTTCAGATGCTGGGCAAGTTTCGGTTCCACAATCAGCTCCATGGCATTCAGAATGTTTGAAGAAGAGGACGGGAGCTGTTTGAAACACCGAATTGATGCCGGGCATGATTCCTGAGGCAACTGAAACGAGCTCGGATCAGGCTGAAATCTGACTGGGTGATCCGGAACTGCCCAACGAAACAACTGAAGGTGTTTTTCGGCCATCCGGAGTCATTTCGATAGTGTTTTGGGCAATTTTCTATTTTCAATGGCATTGTCATAATTTTACAGTTTTTAGTGACAGTTTCGTAATTTACTATTTTTCTAGGGGTTTTTTTGCAATTTCTTTACTTTTCCTTTCCGATTACGGTTAGGTTTTGTTTTTCCTTTAAATTTCGTTTTCGGCTGATTGTTTTTTAGACAGTTTTGGTGAATTAAAGTTGCCTTTTTTAAGCTTTTCGATTTTCGACTACTTTAAAAATTCGTTTTCGCTTGATTTTAATTTTCGTCTTTTAACTACCTGCTTTGAAGTTTGATTAGAAGGAAAATTGGAGCAGGTTTTATTTTTGTTTCTTGTTTTGCAAGTTTCTGAACAAGAACGAATCTTCAGATTCTGTTTCTGACTGCGTCAACATCTCATCAATAACATATCTGCCCTCCCTTGGACTTAAACATCTAAGCAGTGGCCATGTGTATGACCTTCTCTATACTTCGTCATCTCCTATCAGGACGTAGCGAGGTGCCCATCTTCACACTTGGCGAACTTCCTTTTGGTTCTCGGGAAGGTTACCATGTTTAAGGAATTTGAAGATTGGATATCTCCAGTCTACTTGATCCTTTATAACCAGGCTTTCTTCTTGATCAATGTTGGGAGAGCGTAATTGCTCTATAAGTAGCTCGACATTGGTTCCTGCTACCTCTCGGTAAATTTTGGACAGTATGTCTGCTTCTGAATTTTGCTCTCTTGGAATCTAGTCAATGAGGAAGTAGTCGAGTTTTGAAATCATGTCTCTTACCCTCTTGAGATACTCGACCATATTATCTTCTCTTGCTTCGTATTCTCCAGCGACTTCGCTGGCTGGCTACAGCTTGTGAATTTGTTTTGGCATGTAGTTTCTATACCTTGAGAGCTCTTATAAGCCTTAGACATGCTAAGAGAGCCTCATATTTGGATTTATTGTTCGAGGTTGGGAAGTTGTACTTCACAGAGTTGGGGATTCTCACTCCCTCAGGCCTAATCAATACAATCCCCACATTTGAATTCTCTTTTTCTATGGACCCGTCCGTGAACATGGTCCATATATCGTCATCACAAGTACTTGTGTGCTCCAGTGGAGCTCTGGTACAATCTTCTACGAAGTCTGAGAGAGCTTGAGCTCTGATGGCCTTCCTTGGTTCAAACTGGATTTGATACCTTGAGAGCTCAAGAGACCCCTTCATTGTCTTGCCTGAAAGTTCAGGCTTTGCCAGAGCTTGTTTCAACTGTATGTTGGTTAGGACTCTTATTGGGTAAGCTTCAAAATACGACTTTAATTTCCTTGAGGTGATAATGATGAGGTACAGAAGTTTCTCGAGGTCCATATATCTAGTACCTCGAAGTAAACGGCCAACATAATAAATAGGAAATTGGTAGCCTGACCTTTCTACTATTAATACTGAGCTCACCGCCTTTTCAATTGCGGTAAGGTACATATAGATTTCAGTTGCGGTCAAGTACATATTGATTTCTTCTCTTGATCTCGGGGAGACAAGTTGAGGAGGTTTGCCTGGAAAATTCTTCAGCATGATGAACGCCTCCTGACAGCTTTTAGACCACTGGAAGTCCTTTGGTTGTTTTATGACTTCATAAAATTTTTCGGCTTTGTCTGCCATTTTTCTAATAAAGCATCCTAGGGCTGCCATTTTTCCTACCAGGCTTTGTACCTCTTTGAGGTTTCTGGGTGGTTCCATATCTAGTAGAGCTTTGATCTTCTCTAGGTTGGCATCGATACCTCTCTCCGAGATCATGAAGCCTATGAACTTTCCTGCCAAGACCCCGAAGATGCATTTCTCAGGTTGAGCTTCATGTGAGCCGTGTTTAAGGTTTGAAAAACTTCTTGAATGTCTTCTATGAAATATTCTGTAGTCTTGGATTTGATCACTATGTCATCCACGTAGACCACAATGTTCCACCCGAGCTGCTTCTTGAAAATCTTGTGCATTGCTCGTTGAAATTCTGCCCCAGCATTTTTCAAACCGAAAGGCATCTTGGTGTAGCAATAAGTACTGATAAAGGATGTCTTTTACATGTCCTCAAGAGCCATTGGAATCTGTTGGTACCCTTTGTATGCGTTGAGGAAGCATAGCCACTGGTATCTGATTGAGGAGTCCACCATTTGATCAATACTAGGGAGGGGGTAGGAATCCTTCTGGCAGTATTTGTTAAGTGTGGTGAAGTCCACACATATTCTCCACGTCCCTTCCTTCTTCCGAACCACAACCGGATTGACTAGCCATTCTCGGAACACCACCTCTTTCAAGATTCCTGCATCAAGAAGAGCTTAGACTTCTCTTGCAATGACCTCATTGCGTTTGGGTGTAAAGGTTCTTTTCTTTTGTTTTGCCGATTTTATGTTTGGCTTGATCCCGACCTTGTGTTCTGCTATTGATCGGTTAACTCCTTCGAGGTTGATGGGTTGCCAGGCGAAGACCTTCAAATTTTCTTCCAGGGAGTCCACTAGTTTTCCTTTGACCTTTGGAGGTAAGAGCTCTCCAATCTGGATCCCCTTCTCAAGGAATTTGGGGTTAAGGAAGACTTTCTCAGATTTCCCGGCCGCTTGAATTCTGAGGTGGACATCTTCTTTTGGGAGGTCAATGCACTCCTCTTGCTTGGGCTCTGGGGAGCTTTCTTCGTTGTCTTTCGCTAGGTAACAATCCGCAGCTATTTGCCTATCCCCTTCAAGTGTAATCCAAGTGTTACCAACCTGGATCCTCATGTTGTAATTAAGTAGGGAGATGTCTACTCTCAGGTCTGTGACCTCTCTTCAGCCAAGTATGGCATTGTAGGTTCCAAGGACATCTATAACCATCTAGTCGATTGTTTCAGTGACATCTCCATTGTTTGTTCGGACTGTGGTGGGAACCCGCAAGTCTACATTGGCATAAGTTGTGCTGCTGTTGAAATTGGTCAAAGCTGCATCTGACCTTAACAGTGAGCTTTTGTCAATTCCCATTTGATCAAAGGCCTTGTGATATAGGACATTAACAGCACTCCTAGTGTCAACTAGGATTTTCCTCATCAGGAAGTCGCCAACCTGGAGTGACACTATTAGGGGTTTTGAATCTCCCCTTCGAGCTAGCTTCGACCTTCTCTAGATGGCGTTGATCTCGCCAACTAGGGGTCTTTGGTTGTGTGGGACTGCTGGTAGCTGATTCGCTAGTCCTGCGTTTTTCGCTAAAAATTCCTGTAGGTGACCTTCCTTTATCAGCCTCTCAATCTCACGTTTGAGGTCGAAGCAATCCTCGTGAGATGGTCGTGATCTTTATGGTAGTGGCAGAACTTTGCTTGGTCTCTTTTGGCGGCAGGACTCTTGAGAGGCCTGGGTGGCTTGAGAAGGCCTCTCTTCTCCATGACCATCATGACTTCGACCCGTCATGTCTTGAATGGAGTGACCACGAGTTCGGGGATGGCTTTCTTTCTCTTGTCAAAGGTTCCCCAATTAGGGTGAAGCTCTTTCCTATTATGCTTTTTTTTTTGAGGATTCCTCGGATATCCTCCGTTGTCTCTGTCTGTGGCTTAGGCGAAACCTGGGATCTTCTCCTAGACCGTAGTTTCTTCAGCCTTGATTAGTTTTTCCAGGAGCGACTGTAGCTCCTTAATTGTTTTCGCTGGCTCCTCGGGTACTCCGAGGGCTACGTACCCCCCTTGCAAACCTTGCTTGAATGTAGTGATGTAGATGACATCATTTTTCTGCTCGATCTCCACTGCTTCGTTATTGAAAAGATTGTAATAGCTCTGGATGTTCTCATCGACCTTCTGCTTGATAAGGAAAAGGTCGTTGATATCCATTTCGCACCTCGTGATACTTTGGTAGTTTTTCAGAAACAGCTCCTTCAGCTATGTCCAACTTCAGATGCTCGCCTTAGGAATTCCTTTGAACCACGATTGGGCCTTTTTGGTCAGCATAGACCTGAAGGCTCTACATTTGACATGGTCGGGATGCTCGAACATCTCCATGTAGGAGACATACTCATCGATGTGTTGCTGAGGTTCTCCGGTTCCATCATATTTTGTCTCCAAATGTGGAGCTTTGAAACCTGAGGGCATCCAAGCTGCTTAGATGTTGTGGACAAACAGCGAAGGCAGTAAAATCCATAGTGCTTTGTTGCTCCTAATTGGTCGGGGGAGCTGCTCTCCTCATAGAATTGGGAGCTGCCCCTCGATTGCCTGTCATTTCAATCAGGCTACAACAAGGGGGCATCTTTGCCCCAAGAAGAGTTCACAGCGAGCTCCCCTGCTTTTCACGGACTGCACCCTACTTCTGGCTTTTAGAGATGGCCGCTCGATTGAGCCCGTCCCTTAGGCCGTGCCCTCTTCCGTGGTTGAGTGTTTCTCTGAGATCAGTCACCAGTAGGATTCTCACTCCTTGTGACCTTTGGCCTGGTTGAGCAGCTTCTTGATCTGCGTCATTGCGTAGGGGGTCGGCTCTTGCTTGTGAAGGTTGAAGCCTGGACAGCTAGGTATGCTGGGTTTGTCTCCTGGGCAGCTGTGTGACCCTCTGGGAAAGCGCCGAAGCACGCCCAGTGGAAATGTAATCTTCTCTGCCAGGTGTGTGACCCTCTTGCTTCTAGGGCTGCCACCATTCTTTAAATTAGATTTACAGGCATGGATACTCAGGTTCTCCCAGATCTTTGTGGTCTGGGTGGCCTGAAGTTGTAGGCATTCACTGTGGGATCCAGGTGTGTCCAGTGTGACCCTTCTTATGTCGGGCTTTGGTTAGCTGGGACATTCTAGGGAGGCTGGACTGTGCCAACAGTTGTTGGTCCTGTGGTGCGTTGAGCCTTGGATTGCAGTCATTAACGGCCTGCATTGGTAGCGGTATTTCAGGCACTATCTCTCAAGTGTGTAATTGCGTTCTGGCTGATGGTCTGCCACAACGTGGCAGTTGAACACCCAAAGGTTGCGACTGAGCCATCAGGACTTTTTCATCTATCTTTTGTGTATGGGAAAAAGGCTAGGCTTTTCTTGTTACAGATTCGCATAAACGAGACCAAAAGTGATGGGGTCCAAAATAGTTGGATCTAGTAACCCCATAGATCCTGATGGAGCTCCGTGATTAGCAATCTAAGAAGACAAGAAAAAGAGGTCAGCGGAGTGGACTGTGGCCCAAGGAAGAGCTTTTAGTATTCTGGGAAAGTTTTCCGGTAAAGGCAATTCTCTGAAAATTGGAAGGCTTAGTTCTCTATTTTCTTACTTGGTCCGTAGACTGATTGTGTTTTTTGTTTAAATAGAGAGAGAGGGAGTCAATTAGCTCCTGGAATTGAACTCTGTCTTACGTAGCAGTAGGAGGTTAGGATAATTATGGGATTCAGTCGAATCCCGTCAATTGCTCCAAAGATCATGGAGTTTCCCTGGAACGAAAGATCTTGCCATTCACGTCTCTGTGAGATCTACGAGCTCACTAACCGACCTTCAAACCAACTTTGTGACCTCCCCGTGAATGTTGAGGATCTTGAACATCTCTTCTGGTGAGGTCGTGTCTAGTGATCTTTGGCTCCTTAGAGTTTCTAGGAGTCATGCACCGATGGTCGTGGCATGGAAGATTTATGATTCGGATAGGAACTTGCCAAGTCGAAGTCGAGGTTTGGAAAGATCTTAGCTCGAGCTCATTTAGGAGGTCGATGACCTCTTGGTCGGTGGTAGTTGGTTGCTTGCCCACATGTCCTCGTTGACTCTGTGAGTCTGACTTTCAGGTATTTAAGGTGTGGGGCCCTCTGGCCCAGTTGGGTTAACTTCTATTTGGGTCTTGCCCGTCTGAGTTAACTGGTCCAGGTTATGCCCGTTTCACCCATCAGGTATAACATTGTTGACCAATAAATTACTTTTCTTTCCTCAAACCCTAATGTACTTAAATTACTGAGTTTATGGATCGTTAGTGCAAGCAGTACTTAAATTAGACCATTTTTATTCAACGTGATTAAATTACTGAACAATTATGATAGTTGGTTGAATCAAAGAAATATGTTGGTTAATAGCAATGTTATAAAAATTGGACCGGACATCGAACTAGAAAAGTAACAGGTTCATGGTTTAATGGTCCAACCACAATTGAATTGTAATTAAATCGGTAATATTATAATTTAAAAAAATTATATTTCTTATCAATATATTTTCTTTTTCAGTGATATAAGATATAATAATTTCATATCTTATATCTTATTATAAGAAGTTAAGACAAGTTGTTCAAAAGTAAAGTTGAAGTTAAAGTTTAGTTTTAAGTTTAGATCTAGAGTTTGAGTTTCATTTCCAAGTCTTTTCAGTCCTTAGGGTTTTCCAGCTTTGAGATCTTTTCAAAGTTAGTTTGTTTAGAGTGTCTCTTGTATAATATTTTCCAATCAATAATATCATGAGTATTTTCCTTCCAATGGTGTTCTAAGTCTTCATTTCTCTCTCCCGAAATCTTTTTCAATTTCGAAAGAGTTTATGAACCCGATCAGTATTCCCCAGTTATAGGTTATCTATAACAGCCATAGTAGTGAGCGCAAGTACTATCCTTGAATAGCAAGTAAGAGGAAAAAAGAGTATCCACTTAGTCAGGGAGGGTGTCTATTGGAAAGAAGTACTCGGGATTAGCTATGTCGAGGGTAGTGCTTGAACCCCGTGGTATCAGGTCCCTGGTTTCGATCATGGGGCCTTTTTACTCATTTTTTGGGAGAAAAAATATTTTCAAAGTTTGATTTAAAAGCTGGTTTTTGGCAATTAAGAATTGTACCTGATGAATGATATAAAACTGTTTTTTGCATTCCTAATGCTCAATATCACTGGAAGGTGATCCCATTTGGGCTAAAGGTAGCTCCATCAATTTTTCAAAAAAACAAAGTAAAAATTTTTCAGCTCATCCTTCACAGTGCTTTGATTTACATTGATGATATCCTTCTCTGTTCAAAAGACAATGAAGCTTATTTGTCACTATTAGAACAGTTCTTTGACATCGTCAAATCTCAAGGTATCATGATCTCAGAAAAGAAAAGCTCCATCGGCCTTCATAAGATTGAATACCTTGGTATGAAAATCTCATACGACAAAATCCAGTCAAGTTCTCACCTTGTTGAAACCCTTAATTCATTCCCTGATGAGAACCTGTCCGTAAAAGAGATCCAACAATTCCTTAGCATCATCAGCTACATCAAAACTTTCCTTCCGAACTCCACCAAATATACCAGTCTGTTAGCCTCCCTAGAGTCATGAACAAACCCCAGTCTTCCAAGCAATTAAACAAATGTGTCAGAAACCTCTTCCACTCCATATTCTATCCTTAGGTCATAGGATCTTATAGAAGGATGCAAGTGATGAGTTCTGGGGAGCAATTTTCATTGAAGAACTCAATGGCTAGAAACATTGTGACGGTCATGCCAGCTGCTAGTTCAAGGATGCAGAAAAGCACTACCACACTACCATCATGGAGATTTTAGCAGACAAGTATGGTATCAAAAAATTTTAATTTCATCTAATCATTCATGAGTTCACAGTACATATGGATAATTCCTCATTTCCGAAGATCATGGAATTCAAAAATAAATCCGTTCCTGAACCACAACTCCTCTGCCTGAAAGATTGGTTCTCCAAATACCAGTTCCATGTCCAACACATCAAAGGACAATCAAATACTTTAGCCGACCTTCTATCCAGACCAAAAAGGAAACCTTTGCCTACCTTATTCTTTGGAAGCTTACCTAAGCCTAGACCTTTTATCTTCACCATCCTAGAATTTTACCCACCTAAATTACCCCTTGACACAATCATGGAAACAATGGTAGGGAAAAATATAGAACCTCAACTGTAAAGAACTTCACTAGAAAGCTTTATTACAGAAAAAGGGAGAATTAAGAATAAAACGACAATATTCTTGAGACACTATGATAAACGAATTTTATTGATTGAAAACTCAAAACTTCATGAAAACAACAATGTCTCCGAAAGCAAAGAAAAATCGGTATTAAATAAACCCTAGAACAAAAATTAGAAAATTTCGAAAAGCCCCCTAAAATTTTTAAAAGGCCCAAAAGTCCACCCAGATGACCCCGGATGGCCAAAAAAGACCTTAATCACAGCAAAGCTGTGTGTAATACTCCCTGACCCCCCCGGATCGACCCGTCAAATTCGAGCCCATTCTGACACTCACGACTTTTCAGTTCTTACTATCTGACCCCAGAAACTTTTCCGAACTTCTCCGAATCATCTCCGATTGCCTTGAAACTTCTCCTGCAGCCTCTTGGACCTACATGGGCCGTCCTGGATATCTTCCTGGGCCAGCTCTGCATCACCCCTTTGTGAAACAATTGAATAAATCAAGAGATATGCCAGAAAGACAGTTTTCAAACACCTTGCCCTAACTTGTCAAGAAGAAGACCACTTTCTCTGAGTAGCCTTTGACATTGATCACCCTTACAGCAACATATCTGTATTTCCCTGGGCAAATCCTCTTTCTGAAAATAAGTTTCGATATCTATGGACATTAGCAATTCACTGCTATTCTCCTATAGAGATTGAAATTGACAATTTCAAGATGTTTTTTGCCAATCCTGGTCAGTTTTCTAATACCGTACTATGGCATTATTGTACTCTCTTTTAGTCATCACAGGATTGATATAGAGATTGTTGTCAAAGTCTTTCCAAGGAGCCCATGAATCAACCGACCATGAAGCTAGCATGAGATGAACTTTTTGTCTACTTGAAATCCTAGATGATTTCTCAAGAACCTCCAAGTTCTACAGCCCTAGGTTCAGACATGGAATCCTCATTTTTAAATACAGTTCGATGGTCACAAACAAAGATAAACTTGTCAATGTCACAAAAAAGAAAAGGATTCTAGTAATCCTATTGCAGCTACAAAAGAACTACTCGAGATTAGTTGGGTCGAGGGTAGTGTTCGAACCCCGTTGGTATCAGAGCCAGAATGCAAAGTTCCGGTGTGCAAAATTTCATTTTGTAGGGGGGGAAATTAGGAATTTTTAGATTCCGAGGGATCACAGAGAGAGAGTAGGGAGAGAAAGGTCAAACTCAGGGAAAACATCTCAAGTTCCAGTTCCAATTCTCAATTCGTACATATTTCCAGTTCCTTATCCTTACCTAGGCGTTCGTTACATTCCACAAATATTGGTAACCTAGTAGAGTATACTACTATTTCAGAGCCAATCTCAGCAGAGGAAACAGTCCCTTCTTTGATGAGTCCATATAATATTTACAAAAAGAGAGGATCCTTACCTCCAGGTATCAGATCCATTAGGCAACTTCTCAGAACGACAACCCCAAAGTTGAATGAGTATGTCCAGTCCTCCAAGTTAGACCAGTGTGACATTCTGTACTCCTCCAAAAAGCACGATGTTACCCTTAACATACTACTAGAGATGGTGGCACAATTGAGAACTGAAGGTTACACACACCTTCACATCAGTGGCGTCGGACTCGTTCTGACTTATGGCCGCAGAAAAGGCCACCCAATCACTGCTTGAATTGCACTCTTAGATTCAAGACTACTCAACTATGAGCAGGCAGTCATTAACATAGTTATCACTACACTCAACTTGGGAAGTGTTGTCTTAACATTGTTCCCAAACTATGTCCTATCTCTTCAGGACCCGAACTTGTGCACAGCCTTGAAAGTTCAATTTCAACTCACCGGCACATGTCTCACTCCTATCGTGATGATGGCCACTTTACATCATCAGATGGTCTTCAGTCTGTAGAATCAGGCTCTTGATCTACAAAACAACTGTTCTCCAGACACCTTAATGATCTTGGCGGATTCAGCCATGGAAGTTCCTACCTAGGTCGAAATCCCAAGGCAAATCAAGAGGGAAGATCGCCAGAAGCTCATGCGCATAGAATGGATTTCCAACTACAAGAATCTTCACTGACATGAAGAACTAGTCTAGGCCACAGTTTCAGCCTTCCGAAGGCTAGCTGATGGACGAGTCTTAATGTCTTTCAGAATTGCTCCGAAAAAGGAATCTGGGCAAATCTTCACACGACTGATGCTTATGCTATATGAACCAGGAGATCTAAGCATGCAGAAGAGGATACCAATATCCTTCTTTGACCATTCAGTTGAGCTGAGCCTAGCTATACATCTCACATCAACGGCCACTTTATATGGGATGTCCTTGGCTCTGGTCTTTGTGACCCAACATGCTTGTATGAAGAAGACGATTTAGAAGAAGAAGATGGCGACAGACAAGAAAGAAATCTAGTGGATGTTCATCCAGACGTCCTCCACATGATGATGATGAAGGCAAGCCTATGCAATACCAATTCCAAGGCCTTTCACTGGCATTATCGATTTTTACAGTCCTCATCCTAGAAGATCAGCCTTACTACCAAAGAAAAAGGAGAATCCTCCACCCGTCTATCCATATATCAAGAAGATCTCCTTATTGCAAGCAGGCAGGAAAAATCACACCAACCAGGTCAACTCCGATCCCGTGCATGATGAACAGACCTTCAAGGAATTCCCATGCTTTGGATTTTCCACCTTTGGAAAGAAGAGTGAACGAGGTAAACAGTCTAACCTCCAACCTTACATTTCCTAGAAGACAGTTGATGAATCAGGGGTGTTCCTCTCAATCAGGCAAAGGATGTTCTCAATTGGCAGACTGACAACACCATTGCCCAAAATCATATCCTGACAAGAATCGATGGCCGAGTCAATCAAGACAAGAAGAGGATTGACTACGTAGAGAAACTCTACCTTGAAATAGTGGACAAGCACAACGCTCTTGATCAAGAAATCAAAGAGATGATCCATACCCGGCACAACTTATTGCAGTGAGTTCGATGAGAAACACCAGGAGATTCGAGACTTGAAAAGACAACTTGAAAACTACGAGAAAGGAAGTCTCAAATTGCTCTAGTTCCATTATCTCCATCACAGAGTTTCTCCATGCTCGGCATTCCCAACAACCCACTGACTTTCCACACTCCAACTCCACTTTTCAATGGACCACTAGGTTCTACTCTACCTCGAGCCGAGAAGATTGTTGACTATAGTATACCAGACTGCAACTTTTGGGCTAATTGGGCAAAAGAACACCCCTATGTTCATCCAACATTGAAGAAAAGCATTCACGCTCGACTGCTCTTGAAAGTTCAAGACATTCCCAAGAAGGGAAGGCGAAAGCACCAATCCAGCCAGATGAAGTCCAATGTGAATTTCCAAGGAAAGAAGAATTCAGGACTTCTATCCAACAAGGGCCTTTTCCGACAAGTTCCATAAGACAACCTAATCCGGCTTCAACAAATCCTCCTCCACAGCTTATGGTGTCATATCATGTTGATGAAGTTTCCACACCTTCTGACGACTCAAATGAAAATCCAATGTCTGATGAAGTTTCGACACCTTCTGAAGGCTCAAATGAAGATCCAATGTCTGAAACATCGTCAGAAAGCTTTTCCGAGTCTATTGAGTTCGGAGATGAAAAGATGGATATTATAGGGATCCTTATGACTACCCCAGGTCCCTCAGGATCGGCCACATATGCTGAAGTCCATCATGGCCATGAAGATAACACAGATGATGAATCTATGGCAGATAATCAACCACCGCCTCCACAACTGGCTCCTTTGGAGAAATCTTCAAAGACAACTTGTTTCACCTTTGATGACATTCCAATTAGCAAAAGACGTGAAAGGTTCCAAGAAATGTCAGCATGGGTTAATACACAGTTGTTAAAGGGAGTATCTCTAAACAATATCTTGTCTGAATTTTTTAGTCGTTCTATTGGTACATTGCATGATTGGTACATATCTTTAGATGCCATCTCCAGAAATTTATGTTCTTTAGATTTTTGGATTAATGTGACATTTAAAGAATTTGTAGGTGATTATTCCCTCGAGATCAAGTAGGCGAGAATGGACTTTTTCAAGATGAAATGTTGTTCTTAGAGGCCTAAGGACATGAATAGGCACTACAAAAGAATGACGAAGATCTATTGTCACCTTGGTGGAATGAAAGACCCAAATCTCAAACAGATGTACATTTCCTCACTTGCATCAAAGATCTAACCAGAATTGAACAAAATGATCGAGCTATCTGGAAACAATTCAGCAAATCATGGACTAGCAGAGATCCACCAAGCTACGTTTGCAGGCCTTGAGAAGCTCTGTGAAAGAAGAAAGATCGTGGAGAATTTCTTTCATGGGAAGAAAAAGCTCGAAACGATTTGCAACAAAAATTACAAGATTGGGTGCTCTAAGTCAAAGAAGTGCAGCTGTAAAGGCAAAGTCATGAAGAAAAGGTCTTCGAAGCAAAGGAATTATAAGTCAAAGAAAAGTCTTAAGTACTTCAGATGGAAAGCATCAACCAGATGTTTCTTCCGCAAGAAGAAGGACCATTTCGCAAAGAATTGTCCACACAAGAAGGCCAAAGCTTCGAAGCTTGTCTCACAACTAATGGTGGACCATCCAGAGTTGAAGTTGAGTTTAATGTTCAAGTGGGTTTTAGTTTTCAAATCTAGAGTTGTCTTCGGTCTAAGTCTTGAGTCCTCTCAGGAGTTAGTCCTTAGAGTGTCTATCAATGTCTCTTGTAAAGTGTCTACTGTAAATATTTTCCTATCAATAATATCATGAGTGTTTTCTTTCTAATGGGGTTCTAAGTCTTCATTTCTCTCTCCTGAAATCTTTTTGAATTCCCAAAAAGTCTATGAACCCGTCAATATTTCCCAATAATAGGTAATCTATAACAACCATAGCAGTGAGAGCAAGTACTATCCTTGAATAGCGAGTTAGAGGAAAAGAGAGTACCAGCTTAGCCAGGGAGGGCATCTAGGGGAAAGAAGTACTCGGGATTAGCTATGTCTAGGGTAGTGCTTGAACCCTGTTGATAATAGAATAATATTTAAATCAAATTTATAAATATGATATTAATAGTTTTTATAATTAATAATCATAAGTTCTATTTTATAGAGATTTATAGATCATAGTTTTTTGTATGGGTAAAGCTTGAAGATTATAAGATATTTTATTTATTTATTAATGTTTAATAATGAAGCATATTTTGAGTAAATTTTTTTATTTTAAAATAAGTGAATGAGTAAATTTATAATTTGATTGAAGAATGATCTAATATATATTTAAATTCTTTTTGTTCAAATTTGGACCAATTTGGATTTTTTTTGAAAAGCATTAAACCGACTGGTTCATTGGCCCAACCTACACATCCATTCCGATTTTTCACTTAGAATGGTTTTGGTGAAAAAGGTTCAATACCCTCTTTCAAATCGGTTTAATGACCAGTTCACGAACTGACCGTCCAATCGGCCGATCCTGTCATATATGAAAAAAAGTGGTTAATAGTATTAAACCTAAAATGCCCTTAAGAAAAAATAATAATAAAATGAATTAAGATGAAAATAGCTTGAAAATCTCATTTTCAAAACAATTGGACCTAGATGGTTGTCCATAAAGAGTTATAGAACTCTAAAGCATTAATATATATATATATATATATATATATATAGAGAGAGAGAGAGAGAGAGAGAGGGAGTGTAATGCTATAGAGTGTTGGGGAGCACACCTTATAAAATGCTCCAGTTAAGTCTTTAACAGTTAGTTATTATTATTTTTTCAACTGTTTTTTTTTATAAACTAAACCTTGGGGGTATTTGATTATATTTTGTTTTATTTTTTAAAAAACAGAAGACAATTGATCATTAGATACTTAATTGGAGCACTCCATAAGAGGTACTCCGTAGCACTCTATAGCATTTCTATATAAATAAACATATATATATATATATATATATATTTATATGCTTTTGCTTTTCCCAATTGAATAAAATGATAAGAATTATATATCTCATCTTTATAAAAATCAAGTCCTACGAACAAAAACTTAAGTACCAAAAAAACTTGTGGTGCTATCATGAGATTTTTCATATAACAATCTTTTACACCTCCTTTAACCTAGAATGGTAGAGCATTGATTTCTGGAAAATCAGGTAAGATCATAAATATGGAGTTTACTGCTCCAAAATCATATCCATATCTTATTTATGACCCCAAAATCATATCAATATCTTACTTCAAAAGATGAATGAACAGGATATTATTTTAATAAGTTCATCCAACAAAAATATAGATAATTCGATAGAATATACTAGAGAGTATAAACAAGATATATTAATAGATTAAAGAAAGTTAAAACAAATACAAAGAGAAAACTTTTCTTTATCAAATTACCCGAGATTTAATGTAAATGTACAAGAAGGATTAGGTATTAAACCTTGAAAACATCATTTATTTTGTGGATTAAATGTTCAAGAAAGAGCATTAGAAGTTTCTCTATCCTCTAATAAGGCAATGATACCTTTACTTCTAAAAGAGATATTCAAGAAAAATTACAACCGATGAAACCTGAAATTAGAAATACTCTAGGACATATAGGAGCAATTCATAAAATAATAAAATCAACATTTAAGGAGGAATTAGATACACCAATTGATTTAGCTATAATGGACAATAGAATTTAAAATAGAAAGGAAGCCTGCTTAGAGATCTTAAGAAGGAATTTACAATATAAAAAATTAAAATTTAATGTTTATCCTAGGATCTCATATCATCTAAATGATAAAGATTTGATAAAACTCTAAGTTTACTGCAAAATTTTAAAAGAAAAGAATTCTTTAATAATAATAATAGACCATATTCAATTACATATATGATTTCATATGCAATTTCAAATACTCATCATTCTTATTATTTTGTCATAATAGATACAATAGATTTTCCTTATTTATTTAATGAGGTTAGTCATATTCAAATGCCTAGTTTACTGAATATACTGTTGGGATTTATGCCCAAAAAGATTATCATTTTCTAAGATAATGGGTAAAAGACTATAATCTTTATAGATAAATACAAATTAGCACAACATGCAATAAGGTCCAAATTGATTTAAATAGGTGATCTGTGTGTTGGGACATTCAGCATAGTAAGGTACGGATCACCGGAAGTTTAAATCATAAGGAATTAGTTCTTGGCCGATTAATGGAATTGGGCATTCCATTGAACAAAGGTCATAACACATTAGTCTCCTTTCAAGAGGGTGACTTACCTTTAGTCATTGGGTAGTGCTCCCAGACTATATGTGTTAGCACAATTTGTATGTGTAGAAAATGACCATTCAGTAATTGTTCTCTAAAAGTACTATCCAAGAAGAGAAAACTACTAGTACTATTGCTACTGCGTGGACACGTCCCCAGAACATGAGTATAGGTGGGTGGTCTAGCGAAGCTAGTTCCCTATGCTTTGATATGCTATGGGTGAGACCATATTATGGACATCAATAGTCTTGTATGTTAGGTACTTGGAGTGGTTAGTTAAGACAGACTCATACAATAGGGTCTCTATACCATTTCATTTATGAGATGGGTTGATCGCCCCTTTGTGTGTTGTTCTTAGTTGGATCATTGAACCTGAGGCCTCGGTAGCACAATTGTTATTGTACTGAATATTCTTCTAGTGAGTATTCATTGTGATTCAATGGTAATAGAACTAGATACCTAAGAATGGTAGATGCTATTGAGTAAGGTGATAGTACGCAAGACCTAGGCTCAATAG
>JAOXNR010012904.1:0-10565 GCA_028571225.1 Parsonsia alboflavescens
GAAACCGTCCACTAGTTACAAAGCTCCAATAAGGTATCGAGAGGGCTATCACAGTCAGGTGCGAAAAAATTACCCTTTACCTTTAGGGAGTTGAGGCGAAAAACGGCTTGATGAACCTTACTTCAAAGAATCAAACTATTTTTTATCCAAATTCGTGAGATCATATCGACTAAAAATCTTTTTTTTTTTCTTTTTTCCTTTCTTTCCACCTGCATTTTTTTCTTCCTCCTCCTCTCTCATTTAACGAAATTCCTTCTATAGGATTTTGTTTCTCAATACCAATCTTTCTCTGGTCTCTTTGTAAATTTTTGTGGTCTTTTTCTGAAGTTTATATGTAAAAATTTCATTTGGGAAAATGTTAAGGTGATTTAGATGCAGAATCGAAACTTTTAGGGTTTTTGTTGGTATTAAATTTCTCAGAGTGTTTTGTTTTTTGGATTATTTAGGGCATTTAGGTTTTTTTTATAATCATAAAATGTTGATTAGAAATTCGAATTGTTGAGAGTCGGAGCTTTGAATCGGGTCTTCAAGGATCGCAGGGAAGAAGCTTAGAATATGGTAACATCGGAAGAGTCCGATCACGAGTCTACCTACAGATAAATTGCATGTTTCGCAGAAAATAGTCCAAGAATTGATAATACTTCAAGTTTTAGAAGGAAGCTGTGCTGCGATTGGAAGATCATGTTTCGACATTGGACTTTTCGGTGGCTTTTAGCATCACAATCAAAGAAGCCTAGTGACTGTATGTTTCTGTTTAGATGTGGAATGAGCTAAATTTTTGCTTCTTTTGCTCTTGCATTAAAATTTATGTTTCAGCGAATGGATGTCCCTACACTCACTGCTATGCCTGCTGTTGGGGAGGATGGGTCACTAGGTTATGGTCCCAGGTGGAAAGAAAGGAAGGTGTATTCAAATATAGAAACGGATCAACGCATGGGACAATGAGACCGATAAATTTTTTAAAATAATATTTACTGAGGTGGTGGTAATTTTTTATTTTTTAAGATTTTGAAAGAACGCATCTCATTAAACGTTCCGCTGTGAGGCGCGCCTCAATTTCAAACCCAGCGCATTTGGAGAATATGATCTCATCAATTTTTTATTATTATTTTTAAAAAAATCTTTTAAAAAGTGATGCGTTTGACGAATGCATCACGGTTAAAAAATACAATTTTCTAAATGTTTTAATGTTTTGGACAGCTAACTGTTGGAGGGGAAACACAGCAAGGGGGCAAGGAGTCCATGGAGGTGGTGCATTTGACAAATACATATATCCATGGATTAATGATAAAAAAAAAAAAAAAAAGAAGAACTCAATTTTGGGATCTATTTTGAAAATTGATTCAAACTAAATAAAAGTTTCGATTTTACCTTGGAAAATCATACAATTACCTCATGGGGAGTTAGTCGCACCCTTGAATGATATAAATATTACTGTTACTTTGGCTTTATTCACGTCAATGACCTATTTCTATGCAAGTCTTACCAAAAAAGGATTAGGTTATTTCGAGAAATATATTCAACGACTCCAATCCTTTTACCCATTAACATCTTAGAATATTTCACAAAACCCTTATCGTTAAGTTTTCAACTTTTTAGAAATATCTTAATTGATGAATTAGTCGTTGTTGTTCTTGTTTCTTTAGTACCTTCAGTGGTTCCTATACCTGTTATGTTCCTTGGATTATTTACAAGTGGTATTCAAGCTCTTATTTTTGTAACTTTAACCGCGTCTTATATCGGTGAATCCATATAGATACAGATCCGAGCCGTATCTAATTAATCTTAATCAAATCTAGTTCAAGTATGGCATATAAGATTCCAAATCCATTTAGACTGAATCTGACTATATATATAATATATGTAGGGGAAATGACAGTTTTCCTATTTGAAGTTTGATTAATTATTTCTTAAAAAAAGTTTTTTTTTTCACCAATTTGGAACATAAAGAATTTATAGGTGATCGAAATAATATCCATTGTCAAAATCTTAACACTAGTTGTTAATATATGCATGTGAGCCAAACCCTCTTTCTTTGGTATAATTTTATCTGTTTATAAAAATATAAAAGCATGAAAAAGGATAAATTACGATTTTCCTAAAGCTTGATCCATTGTATATTTTTTAAATAATATTTTTTTTTACCAATTAGTATCCAAACAATTTAAGGGTGAGCCAAACGATACCCTTCGTCAAAATCATAACATCAAGGTATTAAATATGTACATACAAGACACATAAGACATGAGCCACATTTTTTAAGATAATTTCACTTGTTCATATGTGACTTGATTAAGAAAAGACAGTTTGAATCAGATAGTAAGTGGTGCATGAAAAAAAGAAGAAGTTGTACCTAGATTTGAGAATTGTTATAAATTGTTTTTCCGAAAACAAGTCTTTTTTTAAAAAAAAAAATTTGAGAAATTTTTATTTATTTTTTAAACAGAAACCAACTAGGTTCTTATATGAAAGGGGGTTTTTTTTTTTTTTTTGTTTTTCAAAAACAGAAAACCAACATGCTACCATTAGTTTTTCTAGTGCAATTAGATGAGTCTGAGCCGAGCTCTCGAGCCTTGGCTTACAGCGGAACGGAATTTCCAAATGCAAGCAAGTCCTCAAAATGGAAACGGCAATTTCCTAGCCGGCATTAGTTGGAAAAACCCTACCGCCTCTTTCCCAAGTTAGTTGATTATGTGACCAAGTTTGAAGCAAAGTAGAATACTTACTTTTTGCCTTCACCATCACCAAATTTTTGTGGATGGCTCACTGTTTTCTAAAACCTTTTGCCATATTGCCGCGTAGAATCAGTTGCGAGGTTTTCAATTGTTCTCAAAATCGCTGGCCGCATTATTTTATCTCCAAGCAACAAACGAGAGGGTGTGCGGAAGCAATTCGTGGCAATTCTAATGTTGATGGGGCTATTAACGGCCGATATTACTTAACAATTTCAGATGAGCAGTTAATAAGTCAATGCGAGATGGATACTTTCAAAGCATCAGGTCCTGGGGGACAGCACCGTAACAAGCGCGAGTCTGCTGTGCGTCTGAAGCACCTCCCTACTGGTATAGTTTCCCAGGTATGTAATGTTTTATTTATATGTTGTTGGAAAATTATTCCACTCAAGTTTGGATATATTTTATAGCTAGTAGAATTTTTGGAAAATTATTGTTGGAAAATTATTCCACTCTTGGAAATAAACAACAAGATGTTATTCCATGGCGAGAGGATTGAATGGTTATGTTGTCATCTTTAGGAATGGTGTCTGTGAGATTTCTGACAATGGTAGAGGGTTTATTGCTATGGTGAAAATGAGTTCAACCCGGTTGTTCCTTATGACGATTGAAACTGTTCAACCTTGTTTGATGGTTGAACAGGACTGTTTATAGTTATGGCATTTTCAGTATGATCGTTTGAGTTTTGGTGATTTGAAGATCTTCCAGAAGAAGAATATGATACTGGTTTCCCTCCAATAACTGTTCCCTCCCAAGTGTGTGGAAGGAAAGTGGACCTAGAATAATTTGTTATGGGGCAAAGTTATAATTGTACTAATTTTGTGGGGCAAACTTTTTAAACTTTATGGGATCATTATATATAACAAATATCAAATATACACAATGTTTTAAAAAGATGTTATTTGGGCAATTGCCTAAGTATCTTCATTTATTCCTCAATGTTTGTGAAGAATGTGTTATTACTACTATCAGTTTCTAAAGGAAGTCATTGAGAGCCAAGGAGATTTTTAGAGTTGGTACTTGGAACACTCTGACTTTGTGGAATGATGAGTCTTATTTTCAATGGTTGTAAGTTACTTTCATTAGTGATTATTGTAATACTAGATTTACCTTTATCTTGTCGATCTTTTCTATCTAATGAATGGGTTGACTGTTTTAAAATTAAAATTTAAAATCGTCTACCTTGCACCCACTCCCCGAGTATATATTCCAACAGGAATCATAGATTAGAAACCTGCGGTAAAATGCCCGTCCTAGAAGATAAAGTACTTTACATAAAACCCATTTTTGGGAAAAGCCAAGAGCACCTTCACTCCTATAAAAATAGAAAATGGTGTGTATAAGAAAGAATCCGCAACATATCATGTTCTTCAAGTCGCACGTTGCTTTCTACCATATCATTTCAAACGAAGTTTTACCATAAATTCTTACTTTTTTATTCATGAAAAATACACACACATATCCACACAAACTCCAGGTTTATATCCCCAACCATCTACAACTAGGAAATCTATTACTAAATCCTTAACCATTCAGACTTTGAAAACCTAACCTACTAGAATTAAGATGGACTTCAAATAGAATCCTTATACAAATTCATATTTTAATATAAAACAAGCATTTGAGAGTGAAAATAGAATGATTCTTAATATGTTTGTTTGAAGTTTGTTGCCTAGAGTTAAAGTTCCAAAGAAGTTTGACCAAAATTGGTGAATTGGAACATACACATCTTGAATGGAAGTCCCACTCTTGCTCTTCAAGATATGACATCAGATGAAGTCTGGAGAGGAAGAGAAAACTTGTTGAGGATCACTTCAAAATTTCTGGGTGCTATCCACATGTCCTTGAAGTAAAATGGAATAATTTTGTTGATAAAGGTGAGCAATGTGTCTTCCTTGCCGTTAGTGAGGTATCTGAGACATATAAGTTATTTAATCCATTGATGAAGAAGATTGTGAGTAGCAGATATGTTATGTTTGATGAAGAAAACACTTATGATTGGAATATGCAATCGATTGAAATTTTATGTCATGATGAAGTTGAAGAAGTAGCCCATGCTTGAAATTTCACCAAATGCTACTTAACTGGCTGATGAAATTTTGTTAACCACAAGAGAGAAAACAAGTGCAATGATTCAATCGCGTTGTTGTTGTGTTAAAAGAAGGCATGCATGGATGCAAGATTATGAGGTGAATGGAATTAATGTAGATGAAATTGTTGTTTTTTGCTTTGTTTGTAACTTTTCTCTACAGGCTTTGGAATGTTGTTAAAGAAGCAAAGAAGAACAAGACGATGGATGCTGAAGCCAATGGCCACTGAAAAGATTTTACTTGGGAGATGACCAATCTTATGAAATGGCATAAAACCATTGGCGTCAAATGGGTAAACCTAACAAGTGCAAGGTGCGATTGGTGGGAAAGGAATACGAGCAGGATTATGAAGTTGGATATAGAAAATTTTTAACAAATAGATTGGTGATTGCATTGGCAGCAAAAATTTTTGACCTATCTAAAAGTTGGCTGTCAAATTACCATTTTTTCATGAATTTTCTTGGAGGGAGAGGTATTTGTTAAACAACCCCTTGGTCATATCAAGATTGACAATGAGCATAAAGTTTATAAATGGAAAAAGACCCCTCCTGGTCCAAAACAAGATCTCTAGTTTGGTTTAGTCATATTGAGTCTTTCTTAAAGCAGATTTCCTAAAGTGTCCTGGGCATACACTTTTTGCTTAAATTGGAGATGAAGGAGTTTTTGCTTATATTTTGATGATTTTAAATTTATTGAGATTTGAGAAAGTGTCATTTTTAATGAGTTTTTCGAATCTATGATGGATAAGTTTGAGATGTCTAATCTTGGCAAGATGCATAGTACTCTCTTAGCTTAGAGGCTGTGCAATATTATGATAGAATTTTTGTTTCTTAAAAGATGTTCTAGACAGGTTCAAGATGATTTGCAATGCTGCAAAGAGTAAGAGGGTGGACAACATATATTACAAGCACAGTATTGGGAGTTTGATGTATAGAACTGTATGTGTGCTGTGAGTCGTCTGTGTAGGATATAGAGAGCCTAACTAAGATGCACCGGGTAAGAATTCTGGCACTGTTTTTCATATCAGATTGGCTAGTCGGACCAGTCAGACCATCTGGTTCGTAAGAAGGCATTGAATCGTTTTTTACCAAAACCATTCTTTTAATGAAATAATGGAATGGATCAGCCAATTGGACAGGTGATATGGCCAAGCTGATGCTTAATCGGACGATTCTTTAAAAACACAATTTGGGGCCAAATTAATCCAAATTTCAAAAAAATTTAAATATATTTTAATATTAAATTGTAAATTTACTTGTTTAGTTATTTTAAAAATGAAAAATTACTCAAAATATACATTACCATTAAATATTAATAAATAAAAAAAATTTTATAATTGTCAAGCTTTACCAAGGCTAAAAATTATAATGTTTAAATTACTATAAAATAGTACATTTAATTTTTCATTACAAAATTTTTTTATTAATATTATATATATATATATATATTAAATATAGATTTGATTTGAATATTATTGTATTATGTATTGTGAAATTAATATACCTTCTATTATTAATAATTTTTAATAATGAGAAACAAACCTTCCGGTTGGAATTAAATGTTTAATTTTGACTTTGGCAAATTTTTATCAAATATTGTTGAAAGAGTCTGATTTAATTCATTTTGAATGCAACAGTTTTAAAGTTGTAATTTTTTTTCCTAATTATGGAAATGAGACATTTAATTCCGAACAAAAAACAGTCATAGGATTATTCAATTCTGGACAGAGGGATTATAATTTATGTTTTTAATTATAGGTTTAATTACAATTTTCAATTGCGATTAGACCAATGAACCATGAATCAATAAATTTTTCAGTTCGATGTCCGATCTGATTTTTAATACATTGCCTATAGGAAAGCAAAGATTTCGGGTTGTTCTACTAGAAGGGTGAAAAATCCATATTTAATAATATTTAATGACAATGACTATGTAGGAGATTGAGATTACATAAAGAGCATGTCAGGGGTAATGTTTTTATGCTAGGCATTAGGCTGTTTCTTTGTCTTCCAAGTAGTCAATTGTCACTTACTGAAGCTAACTTTGTTGCTGCTTTAGTCAGTTTGTTCTTGTCAAGCTATTTGGCTGAGGAAAATTCATGATAGTTGCAATTCAAGCAAGGAGATGCCATTACAATCTTTTGTGACGATAATTCTTCCTCAGAAAATAGTATTTCATAAGACTCTGCTTGATTCTTCCATACAACACCAGGTTCTTTGAGATGAAATACCGTTGAAGTGGAGGCAACTGACATGCACTTTTACTCAAACCTCTCAAGTTACTTCCTTGCTGAATTATGAGAAGCTTGATGGGTGTATGTGCTGGAGGTTAAATTTTTCTGAGCTTGAGAACTTTCAGGTTAAAGGAGGGATTTTTGGAAAATTATTCCACTTGTTTATTTAGATGTTTTATTTAATTCCTATAGCAAAGGTAGTTAGTGCTGTCATGGTTTTAATCAGTATAGTCAGGTTGTAGTCATGGTTAATGGATTCTTGATATTAGTTAGTGGAGTAATGATATAACAATTTGAGTTAGAGGAGTTAGAAGCCATTATCATGCTCCTGTTTCCTTGGTTGCATGTCAATCGTATAAATTGCATTTTGGTTGCATGCCAATTGTTGTATCAAATTGCATTTTGTACATCCATCTCTTGAGTAAGGTTTTTTTGTCTCCATTTTTCTAATATTTATTACTGTTTAGAACCCCTTCAAGGATCTAACTCAACAAAAATGGTTACGGTGGAGAAAGCTACGAATGCTGATTTACATCAAATGCTTGCTTGAAAAGAAAAATCTAAGAATAAATTAAAATTCTCTAATGTATCGAAACTTTAACCTGTCGCATAATATTTTAAGCACTATCAAAATCGTTGTGCTTTGATACAATTTCAGATGTTGGAAGAGCATGTTGCTCTTATGGACCTCATGCGTTAACCCAAATTTAGTCGTTCATGTATTGCTTGTTGCTTTTTTCTTTTTTGGGTAATTTTTTATAGAACTCATCTACTCACTTATTGTAATTTACTTGCATTTGCTAAAACATGGTTTCCACCAGGCTGTGGAAGATAGATCACAACACAAGAACAGAGCAGCAGCCCTTGCTCGTTTGCGAACTCACCTTGCGCTTAAAGGTAACTACTTTCCTCTCATATGCTCCGGTTTTTGTTAAACTAGCTGCTTAAACATGGAGCAGATCAGTAAATCTTGCACTATCTTGGTTCAATAGTTTACATTAAAGCACTAGTTGCTGCTGTGAAATAGTGGCTCCAAGACTTGCTAATTTTACTTAGGATGACTCACTTTTTACTTGAAATTATGCCCAATATCCAATAAAATAATCTAATGTTTTTTTTGCCCCCTTCATTTAGTACCTAAAAAACTTATGGGCTTCCAAAACTCATCTTTTGCCAAAAATTTGAATTTTGTGGTAAAAAATGCATTCCCAGTACATGCTATCTTTTTGGAGGACAATTGCCACTTCAACAATTTCCCTCCAAATCTCCACATTTGCACTTGATCTAATGAGATAGAAAGGTGAAAAGAAAAGAACATATTCATCTTCTTGCCTTGTAAACCAAGAGGAACCTGTGAATTTGGATATGGTGTTTTTCAGTTTTTAAAAACTGAAAAATTGTCAAAAATTCATTTGGACACCAATTTGTTTTATCAGCATGGTTCAATTTTTGAAAAAAGATTGGATTTTTGTCCAGAAAATAGAAAATAGGCTAGACCTACTTTGTGTTTTTGATCTCAATTTTCTGGTGAGTTTGTGCAATCGAACCTACACAACTACGAATATTTTTCTATTTTTTCCCTTTTCTTCCTCCATCTTTTTGCTCTCACCCTCCACCCCCCACCATTCTCTTTCTTTTTAGATCTGTAATTTTCTTTTGTCTTTGATTTGCTGCTTTCCTTCTTCTTTTTCCTATATACTGCCTTCCATCTCTTTTCCAGATTTGTTCCCTGCTGCCTTTTTCTTCTTCTTTAATTTTCTGTCTTCCTCCTTCTTCCCCACATGCTGTGTTCCTTCTTCTTCTTTTCTTCCGTATTCTGCCTTTTCTGTCTTCTTTAATTTGTTGTCTTCCTTCTTCTTCTCCACACACTGCCTTCATTCTTATCTTTTTCAGATCTACCCCTTACTACCTTTCTCTTCTTTTTTCTTTCCGTGATGAGATTTATCTCTGTGTAGTACTTGAACTTCCACTTGTGCAAGAAAAAACAAAAGAGAACCTGAGAGATGGTTAGTGTGAAGCTTTCTTTGGAAGGTGTGAAGATTTTTCGTTGGAGGGTTCAAACTGTGTTTTGGATCCGATGGGATTAAAAGTAATCCAAATGAGTTTTTCATTTTTAAAAACTTAAATCACTCTTGTTTAAAAATTGAAATGTAACCATTTTTTAACTTTTAAAACTTAATGCACCCAATAAATTTTAGAGAAAAGAAATATTCAAAAGCATGAGAATCATATTTTTTCCTTATTTTGACATTGGAATCTCCTAGATGTCCTGTAAATTGCTGACTTTTACTTCAGACAACAAGCACTGACAACGCATTATTGCTGGACTGTTAGTCAGGAATCCTGTTGAACTTAATGGCTATGCACCTCCTCCGGAGCTTCTTCAAATACTCCCTGCAAGGTCCACCATCAGGGGATCTGAATATGGCCCTCAGATTGGACCAAATAATCCAAAATTTGTCTTGGTCTGTCCTAAACTTCTCTTGCTACTTACCTCATTTTATGTTATGTTACTTTTTTGGGATCGTGTGAGCATGAAATGGTTGCACCGGATCTGTTTGTCTTTTTCCCTTCCCTTACCTCTTTTATCTGTAGGGAATGCAAGCTTTTCTTGATCTATTATTTGCACTCAATGGCTCTGTCTCAGATGCTGCCAGAAAGTTGGGGTAAACTACTTTATTTGGAAGCAATTAGACATTTTCTACATCCGAACATATTTTGAAACTTTCAACTTCTTAAGATTTGGCCATTATGTTACTGATATTGCTTGACTCACTGCACAGTTTAAGCACAGGGGCTCTATCTCGCTTGATTTTGTCCAATGATTCACTTCATATGGTGGTGAATGAGTATAGAGTATCAAAGGTTAGACACGCGTGCTTAGCATTAAATCGTACTACTCTTCTTTCAAGTCTCTTTTCTTATAGCATTTGATATCTAATTTCCATCTTGTATGTGGAAAATATGATTATATGAAACAATATGAATGATGTGCTATAGTGATTGTTGAAAATGGTTACTCCGGGTTTTTCGGCCAATACCTGTAGGAAGGTACACCTTCTTGTTAGGGGGTGATTGTTTTTTAGTTGTACTTTTGCTACCTGAAGGTTGCCAGGGGAGGCGCTGGGCAAGCAGCACTCTTGAGAAATTACTTGTTTCTAAGATTTCTCTAGATATTTTCTTATGAAGTAGAGTTAATATTCCTTCCATCCCAAAATGTAATTTGTCTTAGGTTTTTTTTATTTGTCTTACAAAATAAGTACTTTTGCAATTAACACTTCATAATTATAATGTTTGTTCCACTTTTGCCCTCCAGTAGTATTCTCTTTCATTTATTTTAAAGAAAGAAAATTATATTTGTTGATGAGAGAGATAAAGCTGCATCTTTGATGTAATATAGCTACATTTAAGAGTTTTTAATCTATGAGAAATAATGGCTAATGACTTATATTGTAGGAATGAGGTAGTACCATTTATAACTGCTTCCGATTTTAGGTGGGAGCAGGCCCA
>JAOXNR010012904.1:10665-30140 GCA_028571225.1 Parsonsia alboflavescens
CAGATGTTCCCCAAATAGTACACTATGAGTACCAGTGCTGTACAAACCTCCTGTAATTGTACATCCTTCCCTAGCGATATTGTAGGAATGAGGTAGTACCATTTATAACTGCTTCCGATTTTAGGTGGGAGCAGGCCCACAGATGTTCCCCAAATAGTACACTATGAGTACCAGTGCTGTACAAACCTCCTGTAATTGTACATCCTTCCCTAGCGAGTACATACCTTGGTTCAGGCATTTACTCATATGACCTTACCAGGGAAGGGGCCATTGGTTTGTTACTACCCAACTGTTATAATTACATGTATCTTTTAGGACTCAATATTGGGACTAGTCCATAACGATCAAATTTGAATTGTGACCGGTTAGGGAAGCAAATTTAAGGAAGCAACAATTGTACCACAGAGAAGCAGCCTGAAAAGTCTCAAATGGGTATGGCTTTGAGGATTAGCTCAAGGAATGAAGTGAAACAATTTAGGAAACGTAGCTATTTAAGACATCTATGGTTCTTGTAATTGTCCCATCATCTGTCAATGACCTCTGTTTAATAGAGATTTTAATATTTTCTTGGTTTTGTTTGCAAAATTGTCTTATTTAGCTTAGACAAATGAGTATTTGATTATAGTTTCAATCAAAAAGTGTGCAATTGCCATTCTTTTGGAAAATAAATTGAGCATAAAATTTTGCAGGGCATGAAGCCTCTCAAGTAATGCATCCAATAAAGGTATTTCTCTGATAATATTATTATCTACTTTTGATTTCATGTGATTTTGAGCGTTCTACTTACAGCATAGGTTAGATGTGCAAACTCTCATCTTTTTTTTTCCGTTCTTCTGATTAGCAGACTGAAGTCGAAGTTTGGTAGCATCTGGTTGTCAAAAATTTGGTTCAGATTCAAAATATAAGTCTTGAGTTATGTTTTCCTGGCAGGGCAGACAGTGAGCCTGAAAAATTTACATGTTTCCTGGCCATAGATCGAAATTAAACCATTAAAGTTGCCAGGTTAATGCAGTTTTGTTTTTTTGGGTGTCATATTTATGTTGGGCCTGTCTGCTGTCTGTGCAGAGAGCAAGATAATCCAATGTTCTGGTGGGCTTTCTAAGGGGTTGTTGTATTAAAGGATCCTTATGATACCTGCAAACTTAACATTGCCCGAGATAAAGTAGGTCTATGTAGATATATTTTTTATTAACCATATGTTGCAGATTGGCTGTTTTTGATAAATTTTGTTCATTCTGAGCAGCACGTGCGTCCTAAAATTTTGTTCTTTTATGCCTGCAAATGAAACAAGAAATTGGCTACCTCATCTCATATAATGTCCATGGATGACAAGATGTGCATTGGATTGGTTTATGATATGTACTTCAACACGTATGGGTCGACGACCATTTAATTTGATTTCATTACCTTTTTGAAGAAAGTGAGACTGCATTTACGCTTATTTAAGTCACATGTATGTTGCCAGTGTGTTCTGTTCCAATTTGAAGTTACAGGTTATCTAGACTCGAGATTTCCCAAGCAAATTACTTAAAGGAAATAAGCGTCAGTTTTCACTAAGAAACTGGCCATCCCATTATTAGATGCATGTACTTACTATAGGACGAATTGGGTCATTACATAAAAACTGAAGGAAAAAATGGACTTGGTTTGCCGTATGCTCCCCAAGTAGATCTTTGAAACGTAACCTTGTTTTGAATAATTGAGATCATCGCTAATCCATGAGAAACTAGTCGGATGGTTTCAAGTAAATTAGGTTGAATTTCTCAAATTTCCCTTTTTCTCTTGTTTGTTGTTGGATACGATTCTGATATGTGTGACAACCTTTAAAAAGTAGACATTATGTGATGAAGCCTCTGGAATGTACTCAGGACTCTGAACTCTTTTCTTGACACTTCCGGAGGCTCTGGAACTTTCGTGCCTCTTTCATGTGTCTCCTAGCCACTTAAATCGCCGGAGTCAAAAACCTTCAGGAAACAAGATAATGCCTACCATTGCTCTTATATTTAAATTGAATGGTGCATTGGCTCTACAACTTGTAAGGTTTGAAGCGTAACATTTCAAATCACATTCCTTTGCATTACACAAGATGATTACCAGTAGCAAAATGATCAGACCTGCCGTGCCACTACTTTTGTCTTGGTTTTGCTGGATACTGAATAGGGAAGGATCATTGCTCCCCTCTCTAGATCGGGGTGGATCAATTGGAAATCTGCTACAGACACATGGTTTGACTTTTTGCCTGATCCATTCCACATCCTGGAGCAAGTGCCATTAGCACTGGAAAGGGATGAAAGGCTGGGACTTTCCCCAACAATTGACTGGAAAGAAAATTCCGAGGGGAACGTGATCATGCAGGACGTGCCAGGACTCAAAGAGGGATGAACTGAAGATTGAGGTTGAGGAGAACCGGATACTCCGTGTTAGTGGTCAGAGAAATAAGGAAGAGGTTGAAAAAGGCGACCACTGGCACCGTGTAGAGAGGTTTACGGCAAGTTTTGGAGGCAATTTCGTTTGCGTGAGAATGTCGACCTTGACTCGGTCAATGCTACTCTGCCGAACGGTGTTCTCACCATTTCTCTTGCCAAGCTGTCCCCTCATCAGATCAAGGGTCCTAAGTTAGTTACCATTGCTGGTGGGAGAGATGGAATGTCCTCATCTCAATTAGAGAGCCATCATGTCAAGGAGGAACTCTAAATTTTTCGTTTTTCTTTTTCTTTAAAATCATGTATGGAATAATGCAGGTCTTTTGATTAATAATAAACTTATTAGTGCTAACTCAGTCAACCTGTTCTGTTCTGTTACTGCTTTACTCTAATAATAAAATTATGATCACGAGTGCCATTAATTCACAATTTACTTTTTCAACAATTGCAGTCAGATAGATAATCCAGTTATGTTTATGATTACAGATAATAAGTCCAGGAAACCTCAAAACCCTAAACCCTAAGCATAGGATAACATTAAGACTATATCAGTCAAACTTGTAATGCTTGTCCACAGCCTCTGAGACATCCCAAGTGCAGCTCATCCCCTTGGGGAATTCAACCAAGTCACCAGCACCAATTTCTACAGCTTCATCAGATCCATCAGGGTAGACCTTGACCTTCCCCTTCAGTAGGAAGCATGTCTCCTTTGAAGAATATGTCCATGGGAATTTGCTAGGGTCGCAACCCCACCTGTAATTTACGACTTAGGCTTTTTAATCATTCTGATCCATGGTGATCAATATTGAAACGTAATATGGTCTGCAAGTAAATATAACAAAGTATGTGCTTAAATGAAAACAGGCATACAAATGCATGCCCAGATGCAACTAACAAGCATATATATACAGAATCGGGAGGGAAAGCCATTTCCCTTTCCAAACTTCTTAGATCAGGTAATGTATAATTCAATGTTAAGTTACCAGCTTTCAAAGATATTTAAGGGCTAAGCAAGCCGAAGCATCTTCGTATCTGAAGTAGAAGTGGGAACTTCAGTCATAGCTTCCAATATCACCTGATCTCTTGCATACAAAATTTAGACCAAGGCCCTCAAGTAGTTAACTGGTGAACAGCAGTAGATTTGCAGTTGGAGCAACATAAGCGAACAAAAACGACAGGACCTTCTAGAAGTGTGATCAGGTAAATTCCTGTCTATAATAGACTCACATTCTCACATTTAACAAACTTCTCCCTCATCTCTAATTCTAAAATAACCTTCTCCAGAATAATGCTTCCTCCCCATGCTTCCCAAATCTTTTCTGGGATCTCTTAGTGCATTCAAGAAATGGGATGTCAGGGAAAGGTTTAATTCAAACTCCACTAGTTTAACAAATCAAGTATTAGCAAATTACAGAAGCAGAAAGCGAGGATGTCTTTTGAGATGCTATTTTCCTGAAGGAAAATAATAATTCAAGGGTAATTTGTAATCAAAAAAGTAATTTTAAATGCAAATGCTTTATCTCCGGTAAATTAGCTGACCCTTCCTTTGTTCTGTCCTCCCCTCTTCCTCCCCAGATTTTTCTTACAGATCTAGAAATATTTCTAATACTGAACTATTTATGCAATGCTTTGCAAAATAACGATTTTGAAAAATCCTTATTGGAGATTGCCTTACCAATATGACCACCTTTTTTCTAACCTAATCCTGCATGTATTGAGATGTTGCAGATTGACTCTATTTTCTTCCTCTAAAGGGGAACAGGAAAGGAAGTAAAAGTTTTATTAAATGTTTTTGCTCTCTAATATTGAGTTTAATACTGCGTTCAAACATATATTTTTAAGCTTGACTCCATATATACAGTCATAATTTGTGCTTTTCTTTATATGATATGGTTTTGTTTCTTATTCTTTATATTCATAACTAAGAACTTGCCATACCTCCCTATTCAAACCAATGGCACTAAAGTATATTGAATGGATGTCCAAGTACCTATTTCTGGTGTTCAACTGCCTTTGGATTGTTACATGCTTGGCTCCAGCAACAAGGAGGTGCAGATCCTATGGTTCTGTTAATAGAGATCGGGCTTGGGAGATTATACTCTTATCCAGTTGCATGAACCACATTTATGAACCTTTTCCTTCATCTGTTGCTCCGTCTGTCATCATTTTCTTATTAATTTTGAAGCTGCAAGTTGTTTCTAAAAGCCCACAACCTTATCCACCTCCTACTCTAGAGTAATTTTCCACTGACCTCCAATCATCAGGGATGTAACTGTATGAAATCTCATACTACTGTTCATACAAGTTAATAACCTAAGATTGCACTTTCTTCTACTCCCTAAGCTTCTGCTAGTGTGCAAACCATACCCATACACTCTTATGAAGAGATGTAATTAGCAAGTCAAAGAACTCAAAACATGTATTAGAGTCACTTACAAATTTGTGCCAGTAACTAGACATCTGTGAGCATGGGTAAATGGTCTCTACAAAGTCCTCAACAACATCAGCAGGCTGATAGAAGCCCGGAAAAAAAAAAAACATAAAAAATAAAAGACACAATGGAGTAAAGGGACCTACATATTGAAACAATCTGAACAAGGGGGTCGAATTTGAGAAGGTCTAATTGCCTACATCAGATAATCAGAACTTGAAACTAAAGAACCTGTATACAAAAGCAGTTCATAATCTATTTATCATAGAAGTTTGAGGAGGTTATTAACAACGGTAAGAGGTTTCAAGGAAGTTATTGACAACTACAAGAGCTGGTGGAGGTAGTGCTAAATTACTGGACCCAATATTCAGCTAATAATGAAACTTCTTGTAATTCAGTCTCTTGTGTGAATAGTTCTTTGAGACTGAATAAAAATCTGCGCAGGACTTGGTCATGTGGCCTACACCTCTTGACTAAATCGAATGGGTAGTGATATATCTGGATCCCTCCCGTGGGAAATGTGACTTGTCCGCAAATAGAAAAGGGAGGGGAATTGAATTGATAGAAAGATCATAACTCTTCCAAGTTGCTTGGGTGACCTTCCCACTAGATGAGTAGCTCTAAGGTAAGAAGACCAGCTGCTTTAACCCACCTATGAGAAAGGACTTGGCAAGAGCAAGGATAAGTTCCCAATTGAGAGAAAGGGTAATGAAGCTGATGCCGTGAGTGGTGCTTGTCCACAAGCTTGACGCATCACTTAGACATGGAAAATATAATGAATTTGGGAAGTGGTGGACTCATATGCAACTAGCCCTATTCTTGAAGAATTTGAAGGGCTCACAATGCGGAAAAAACCTTTCATACAGATCATATATCTATCTGAATCTCTCTTAATTTCCATACACCAAGACCACACCTTCCGTGGGTGTTGTCTGGTAATCAGTCATCCTTTACCATCATGGATCTTCAGCCAACAGCAAGGGGATACAGATTGATAAAATAGATAGAGGCGAAAAAGAAATTTACACATACATGATATAAACAAAATTTTGTGCAATCCCTTATCCTTAGTGAATGGCATATTATCCCCTCTTTCATTTTGGCAGTCGAAAACAGATGTGCTGAATTAAGAATCACGCACACGCCTATACTAAAGAGGCACAATTTCTTACAACGAAACAGAGAAAACAAAAGGACAATCTTAATCAGGAAGATGGAGTCTTTGACCCTTGATCTTGAAGAAAGGAAAAAAAAAAAAAGGAACAGAGATTAAGAGGCAGGTAGACGGGCTAAAAGGAAAAAGAAAAATCTAAAGCGTGTAAAACTTACTTGGGCCAAGACCTGACGCCGAGGTCGCTGAGCTTGGCCTGGGAAGGATTTTTGACGATTTTGATTCCTGATTTCTCGATACTGGTCATGGTCTTTGCTGCCGCTCTGGTTACCAAAAGCACCGGGCCGCCGCTCTTGCTTACTTTTATGGAGGCTTGTCGTCCTCGAGGAGGAGGATTAAGAACGCTGATAGTACAGGGAAGTCTCTGAGGATATCCAACGCTACTTTTGGCAGTGGTACCACTTGGTGCAATGCTTGTACCTAAGCATGCCATGGAATTTGAACAAAGAATGCTTAAAAACCTTTCTATCAAAATTCAAAAGCCAAGTGTAAAAGATAAAGAATAGGCTGTTCCTTTAAATTGCATCCACGTGAAATGAGCACAATATTTTTTTCATCCACAACTACCTTATCATCAATCTTCCCCAAAATATGCGAGTTTTTCTAAAACAGACAAAAAAGAAACAAAATCACCTCATTTTAAGTGCAAATATTCAGGGTTTTGAATATTTGATCAGGTTAAAGTCTACGTGAAGATTTAGTAGAAGTTCAATCCAAGATTTGTGTTCACCTTCCAACCCCTAAACCGACCACTGGTGTTTTATAATTCATTTTATAACATGGACAGATGGTTCTTTTAGTCCTCCACAAATTTTTTCTATTTTTAATTTTAGTATATTCTCTTTTTTTTTTTACTCTTTTTTAGTCTTCTAAGTCTTTATGTCTACCATTGGTCCTTTTGTCATAAAATATAATTTCGAGTGTTTTTAACGATTAGAGGTAGATATTTTATGATAAATTATGGATTATTAAATTGAGATACTTTTATTTATTTACTTTTAGGGGTCAATAATAGATCTATAGTAGGATTTGAGGGGGAATTATCAAGTTAAAAATTTACTATCTACGTCCCATAAGGATCTTTAGATTTTTTTTTCCGTTTATTTCAAATTATAATTCAATTTCTTTTTTTAAGAGAAATAGTTATGAGTCATGAGTTTAAATCACTTTCATTAATTCCTTCTTGAAGTCTACAACTTTCAATTCCCATATACTCCATCAAATTTTCTTCTAAATTAAGTACAGGATATAAAAATAAAATTTCTCTTAAAAATAATTTATTAATTACATTAATTATTTGCAAAAAAAAAAAAGAATATGGACTATCATAAATTATCTTTCTGCTAGATATTGACCTTTATGGATTCCATGTTTTCCTTGTTTGACTACACTTTCTGAAAAAGATTTACATCATTACACTTGGAAGCCCTTCGGTGTTTTCTTGCATGGTATTTTGGCTTCCTCCATGCTTGAAGCTATGCGTGCTCACCCCTATTGTCATCCCCCACACACCAGAACTCTCTATTTCTATTATCTGTATCATGTAAATAATAAAACAACAGATTATTTCTATTATCTCTATTTCTATTTCTAAAACAACAGAACAGTCGTTTTAGTAGATAGGCGTTCACACAATAATATTATTGTCGGGTCATCCGAGATTCAGGCCTTTGTCCAAATATTTTCTGCTTCTTTTATATGTGGAAGGTGCATGGAGAGATCATATATAATAAATTCACAATTGAGCATTCGCATGGTGGGTTCTGTACAATGGAGGAATGCCTTGCTGATGCCTAAATATGTTTTGTGGATCAATCAGAGTTTTAACCCTCACTAATCTGTCGTAATTACTTAAGAAATACTTCTCCCCCCAAACTCTGGCCCTCTCCACCATGTCTTCTGCTGCTGATGGATAGTTTAGAATTGATCCGCCCATTTCTCCCAGGTCCAAATCCACGTAATTGATGTATGCCGCTCGAGGAGCTGATGAAACATATGGAGTCATTGCTTTGTAGAATCCCCTTATCCACTCTATATAATAATCCTCCTTCCTCTTCTCCTCTGCCTTCCACTCCACCAGGTACTGTATCGTGAAAATGTTTCCTTGCCTGTGTGGGAAAGCTATGGATTCACTGCTCACTTTCTCCATCATTCCACCGTAGGGATCTAAGATTACATATCCTTTTGGCTCTTTTTCCAGTATGTCAATCGCCATCCCTATTCCAGTTCCTGAAATTGGGGTCCTCACGTAATCTGATTTGGCCTTGAAGAACAATTTGTTCCGAGACATACGATCTTTCAGCTGAGAGACAGAGCTTCCCGGTCCCAATCCGGAGAAGAAGACTATGGACTCAATCCAGCTCATTTCCACACTATTTTCTTCCCTTACATTTAGCTCTGGAAATACTCCCTTCAATAGTGACAGTGCCTCCCCTCTTGTACCCAGGTAAAATCCTTTGAAAGTTGCCGAAATTCCAGAACGTACGGCTTCTGGTAACCCCGCGCCGACAAAAACAGATAAGTAGAAGTCCTCGGGCAGCTTTGGCGCAACATGCTGCCACTTGTTTACGAGCCGGGCAACCTGGCGCTTTGTTCCAGGTCGGGAAACTATGAAACCTGTCACCACTGGAGTAACATTCAAAACTTTAATTTTCCAGGCATAAACAATTCCCCAGATGCCCCCACCGCCTCCTCGAATAGCCCAAAAAACTTCCTCTCCCATGTCTGCTCGGTCCAAAAGCCTCCCTTTTGCATCTATTAGAAGTGCATCAACCACATTATCAGCAGCAAGCCCATATTTTCTGGATAGCAATCCAAAACCGCCGCCCGAGATATGACCGCCAATCCCCACAGTCGGGCAAGAACCCGCCGAAAAACCATGATGTTTGCTTGCCTCAGAAATTGAGTAGTAGGTTTCCCCTAGAGTTGCACCTGCTTCCACCCATGCAACTTGGGTTTCCATGTCGACCGAAACTCGGTTCAGGTTCATCAAGTCGATGATCACAAAAGGAATCCCATCGGCGGCAACTGAAGAGGTTCCTTCGTAGCTGTGTCCACCACACCTTACCCTGATTTCCCAAGGCCCTTTTCTGCAGCACAAAACAATGTTGATCAACTCCTCTTTAGTCTCTGGCAAGATTATAGCGATTGGTTTGGGCGCCGAGGCTTCTGTGAACCTCAGATTCTGGATGGAGAAATTAAGGAATTCGTAGTATAAAAGGGGGTCTTCCTGTTGATTATCAGGGAACAAAGTGAAGTTGTTAACTCCCTTATCAGCTAAACAAGCGGTAATGGATTGATTGCTCTCAGCCAGAGCCAGAAAAGAAAGGGCCGGAAGAGATGCAAAGATGTTCAGCAGGAGGAGAATTAACGCAAGTGCACATGATTTGTAGTTCATGATCATAGGCTTGCTCCAGTATAGTTGGTGTTTTTCCTCTTTTTTTTTATCGGCCTCCGCCTTCATGTATACAGCAAGGGCATGAGTACATACATTGATTTATATATATGAACAAGTTTTGCAAACAAATATTATAAGGGGCAAAATTAAAGTACTTAGTAGTTTAGTAGAGGCCGGGGCACACGCACAAAACTGATATGGATGGAAATGGATGTTGGATGCTTGGGCCGGCCAGCTGGCTGTAGTGTTATGTGGTATTAGTTGGTGGGAGTCTGCTCAATTTTTTTTGACTATATACTGTTTTTCTGGAGATTTTTGGAGTATCTGCACTTGTAGGTATCCGACTCCCCAAGTGAAGAAGCCGGCCTGCAGGCCACTCTCGCAAATGAAACAATGCCTGCCTTTTGTCCTACCCGATGAATGTGTGTGTATGGTATATTAATATATGCCCAGTATTAATTTGTCATTGTCATTCGTTAATCCTAATCATCTTTTGGAGAATGACAATTACCGGCACCTAAACATCATCATTAGCATTCTAATTCTACAATCAATCAAACTTTTCGACTTTGACACTTGGTTGGCATTGTAATGATGGGATGAAAAACCAAAAAAGTTGCGTCAAAATTGAACATGAATTGCTCCTTCAGAGGAAATCAGAAGATTCAAGACCAAGTTTGATTCCATATGGATATAGTAAACAGGAAATTTTACTGAATAGTGGATCTTGTTCCCTGCACTTGCACGCAAGATCCATGTTCGATCTGTTAATTAGTACTCTTCCATTCATAAAGATCATTTCGTTGTCAGCTCAATTCAAATTTAAAACGACAAGAAAGACCATTCCAAACTCCGACCAATGCAAGCTTTTCCAGTAAACTCACTCTTCCTTTCCATTGCAAACTCTAGCTTTGAGTTGAGCTTCTTGTGCTTTTCGTGTACAAACTTATTTCTGAATTACCGTTTCTAGGCTAGTTCTATCTACGTATGACCAACTTGCCTAGGGAACTTAGTTTCCTAAACTGGGCAATACTACTATTTCATTTCTCATGCCCAATGGCCAATACAACTGCTTTTATTGCTCACTTAAATAAACCCCACCTGTGACTCTTTCTCAGGAAGCCACTTAACAACAAATATAGAACGGGATTCTCAAGCTTATCATTATGGACCGATCGAATCCATATAATGATATTAATTCATGTAGAGTCACTGCATTTTATACATGAGTTGAATTATAATCAAGCTCTAATTCTAATTTAGAAGAGTTTAAAGGAAGAACTTTGTTATCAATGTCATTTTCCCACTTTCTTATTTTAACGCATTTCAACCTTGGGGATCAAGTGAGGGAAGAAAAATTGGTATTTCCTCAATACAACTCACACAGCAAAAAATTAGTGTAATCAATATAAAACTCAGCATTTAAGATTTTCAGAAATCCATTTAAGATTACTAGCAGGTTACAGCGATGAAAGAGGTAACTTTTCCATGTAAATAATCAAGCAATAATTTTCCATTTGGCCGGATACTACAAGCTTCTTTCTTTCAGTGTATTAACAAGACGCCAAGAATACAACGCTAATAGAACCCAGATATAGGACCAGGTCCCATGAATTATCAAATACAAGCTGTTTATGACATCAACTAAAGGAGTCATAATTCTGTAGTCAGTCCTTCATCCTCAGTCTCTCAATCACAACTCTGAAATGCTCATCCCTACGCCTAATCTGCAAAAAGAAGACATTATTACTTACCAGCTCAAAATCCACTTTTATTCTGCTTATGACTTCTTTAAAGTAATTTTGTTCATGATTGGTCCATAATTCAAGAACACATAACCCATCACCCATCTGCACGCAAATGTGGGAGCATGTTCTACAGGTTATCACATGCTTGAATGAGCACCATTCTTAAGCAACAACACTGAAAGCCATTTCTTTCCTTGAGGTCCCAAATAAAATGCTCACGATATGGGGGACTGATAACATTTTAATAAAATGCATTTTTGGCTACATTATTGACCATTCTTTTTCAGGTATAAGCTGAAAGCAATTCAAACACATAGTATAAACAAAATTACCTCAACCAATGGCTTTTTTCCACAAAGTAAAGCATCCACGCTCCTTTTTGTCTAAGAAATGAAAGAGAAACAATAAAAGAAAAATATTAGGCTCCATATCACATGGAGAGTCAGAAGACCAGGGCAAGTAAGAGTAGGAAGAGAAACATTAGGCTTAGATTACATAGGGAGTTACAAGTGTAGAACAAAAAAAAAATGTGGTTCTTTTATGTATTAGGGAACATGTACTCCAGCTTAGCCTAGAAGTTCTAAAATTTTGGGCTTGGTACTGTGGGTGTATAGCAGTCAAAAGGGAGTGCTATCATTTACTAGTTTCACTTTATCAAAGATGCAACAAGAAGATTTTCAGCTCATTGCATTGCACATCAAGGTTTTTAAACTCGAGAGTTTACGAAAACCCATTTGAGGCCCTGCAAACTCAACTCATAAACTCGACACATAGACTCGTAGAGTTTATGTGCTACTAAATTTATATATTATATATATATAATATATGTATTAAATAATTAATATACTATCAAATAAAATAATACACTAATAATTATATAATAAACCATATCAAACTACCGAAGTGCAAAGGCCTAGTTCTTGTAGCTCCGCTTTCGCTACCAAGCACCTTGGTTCATTCTTCTTTCAAAGATGGATTCTTCTTGGTGAAATTCTTTGTTTGAAACTTGGAAGAAAGAGTTGAGGACATGGGATTTAAAGTTTTGACTTAGAAGTAGAAGAATAAATATAAGATTTGGAAAAGAGAGATAAAGATTTTGGTAAATCGTTTATTGGTGGATGAAAATAATCATAGAATAGCTTGTTTGGTCAAATTTTAGAATAGAGATGGGTCCATTACCACACAAATTTAATGGGTTAGAATTATTTGACCAAAAAATTGAGGATTTTTCTGGACTCGGTGAACTCAATAGAATCAATTGATTTTACTGAATTTACCAAGTCAACTCGTATATTGAACGATTTTAGTTTACTTCCGATTTTGAAGCTATTTGACAACGTTACATGTAGTATACTCATTCCGAGTTTACTAGATAACTCGAGATTTTAACAACCTTGTTGCACATCAAAGAAATTTTGGAGGTTTATCCTCTCTTTGGAGATTAAGCCTCAAAACTCTTACATATATAACATGAAACATCCTGTAAAATGAAAAACATAAACACCAAAACCATAAAGAACACTAACCCGATGTACAATCCAATAGTGCCTTTCCTTGATCTCAATCATAAAAGGAAAAGTTGGAGGAGACTTCCTCTCTAGTACGATTTTCTTATTGTTTCTGTTTCGGACTTCGTGGTCTCCAATAGTGATGCATTCTATTCTTCCAATCTGTACATTCAAGGATAAAAAAAAATAAGGATAGAAGAATGTGAAAATACACAGAATTGGTACAATCTATACATCAGCTCTGGAGAAGTTCAGAAAAACAAACTCCAACAATGTTCAAATTGTGTCCAAGTAAATTTTGACGACTAGAAGCAATATGTGGGGGCTTCCGTTCTAAAGCAAAGAACCACAAATTCACAAGAAATCAGAATCAAAGAAAGGAGGACTGCATCTCCACTATATTGTATGTGGAGCTCATATTTCCTACAAGACCATGCACTTATAAGGAAGGCAATCAAATGAAGCCAATTAGGCTAACAAAATCCCCAAAAGAAATTACCACCTCAATTTTGCCAGAAAAACACTGCTGAAACCTTCAAGCATTTTGCCTTAGTTTGTGCAATACGATATTGAAATGACAAAATATGATTCATAATTACAAACGGGAAACAGTGAACTGAAAATTATAGAGGAATGTACAAGGGCTTTTATTGTTACGTCAGACCATACTTAAGATAACTTGTACCAGAATTTCAGGTTTTACAAAGTGTCCTCTTCAACAACAAACATGAAAAGCATTTGCAAGCATGGGGCAAGCTTTTTGAATGAGGCTCCAGAACCTAAAGGAGTCTGAACAAGGATAGTGTCCCAGGTGACTAAGTCATAATGTGACAGATTTGTCATGCATAAGAATTTTAATATACCAGATATCTATACCTAAAAGTATATCTTGTGGCAAAAATCTATACAGGTGCTAATGTCACTCTTCCTGTCGATTCAGAAGTTCTTTCTGGACATCCACTGGTCAAGCTAGTATCACCTTTTTCCTTCACTGTCACGTATCCAGGAAATTTGGAGAGTATTTGTTCAGTTAGGCAGATGTGAGTGGGTGTGCTCTTACAAGGTTCTAGAATTGCAGATAAAACTTTGTGACTTTTGGCAAGACTAAGATGGGGATAATTCTCTATGAATGTGTTTTGGTTTTTTTGGGTGATTTGATTGAAAGGAACGGCAGGAATTTCTAAAATCAAAACATCCCTTTGCAAACTAATATAATCCTATTCTTTTTCTTATGGACTAGCATCTGATGTACTCAGGGTCAGTATGATACATTACTTTCTTGAGAATCCTCTTGTACTTATTTTCATTAGGAAAATTTCTTCTTTTTATCTAATAAAATGATAAAAATTCAGAAATTCAGTCCTGTATTCCCTGAAGACAAGACAACATGAAGATTTAGCTTACAAACACTAAAGATGGATGTGAATTGCCAATTGATACAGAAAGACTATCAAAGAGTGGAATATGACTATATATTCATCTAGTGAGGACCCAAGAAAAGGTTATCTTTTATGTTATAGCCACTCATCATCACTACATCCCTTGAAGTCACAGAGTATCATACATAAGAAATGCAAAACATGTTTGAGATAACATACTGTGAAGATCAAACTCCAGGGTTTCTCTTTCTCCAATAACTGTGTTATTGAAATCTCAGGGATGGTTAAAATCAGAAATGGTACCAAAGCACTAAAAAGAACTGTGATCTCAAAACACACAAAATAAACTAGAGGAATTCATGATCACTTAGTACTATGATTACAATGCTCGAGCTGATAACATTAATCAAGAAGAATGTGAGGTAAAAGATTTCTAGAAGCAGTCACATATTACAGGTCTATCTGGAGGTAAGGGAGAGAAAAGGATAAAAGATGGCTCCTTATTGAGAACTTATAACTAGATGAGAACCAACCAGGTCTGATAGAGTATCATCCTGGATGATATTTTCGAATCCCTCACCATAGGCACTACCAATAAGCATAACCCCTCTCTCAGCAACAGTACGACAAGCATCAACTTCAGATTTTGTACCAATTCCATCAATAACTATCACCTCAGGCATGTGATTTTCCACTGCTTCAATCATTACTAAGTGCTGCATTGATGATTCTCGAACCTGCAATCTACGTGCACCCCCTATTGCATGATGTGGAACATCCCCTCCACCCCCCATTTCATTACTGGTGTCTATGATAACCTAGTCCCAAAAAAGAAATTAAAGAATTCACATATTAGCAACATCAAAAGGTATAAAATTTTGAAACAAAGCAGTCACTGAATTTACTTTCTTTTATTTTCCTGGATTGTGATTAAATTTGAAGGAAGAGTGTAGCATTAAATTATTTCGACTTAACTAACCACTCTTTTCCGAAGTTCATTAGACAAGGCATTACATATCTCTCGCATAAGTGTAGTTTTGCCAACACCAGGCCTGTTAAATACAAGGTGAAGGTAATCAGAAAAGGAAAATGTATGAGGCATTCAATGATCAGTGTCAAGCAGAAACAGAATCAATCCATGGTCACCTCCTTATTATATGGTTATCAAAGATTATTGAAGAATATAGTCAGGTGTAATCTTATCTCTGTCATAACAATCATATATAAAAGGAGTGACAGAGAGGAACATCGTTGTGTTTGATTGCAAGTTTAGATCAAATGTCTTTCTTTGGATAGATTTTTTGTTATATGATCCTTAATTCCTTGGATAATGCCATTAGACTGTTGTTAGCAAGGGATGGAATTTATAAATCTAATGAGAGAGAAAAAGGGAAAAAGAAAAAAAAAAAAAAAAAAGAGCACAGAATTCAATCATCCCAATCAATGAAATGGAATCTCCTTGCTTTTCATAATATAAAACAAATTTCTGATTACCACATTCCCTAAAATGGGCACTAAACTGATTGGATTGATAAACTATCGAGTATCAAACAACAAACCAACCAAACTCTGCAGCATTCATTCCATTACCATAACAGATGGTCTCAAGTATACAACCATATTTTTATGAACCTGGAGGAAAAGTCCATTGACAAGGGAAATTTAAATGTATTAAATCCAAGAAGAGCATATTTAACATAAAGGTACATATGAAGTATGTGACAGAAGAAAGGAGGACTCGATAATTCAAGAAAGAAAGTGTTCCTCCCTCCATCAAGAAGTGAATGTCAACCGTTGATTTAATAAAAAGTTAATGAGTGTCTTTAACCTGAAAGAAAAAACCACATTATTTTTTTTAATAACGTAATTAGTGGTAGGACCAATGAGCTATTAATGAGGTCAAAGAAACTTTAAATTAAAAATATTTAGAAAAATGGACAATCAATCATGGAAATCCAAAATAGAAACAGAACATTCAATTTTAAATGGAAAAAATAATAAAATATAAACTATACTAAAAGCTAATCAGGATAATGTGGAGTTTCCAATGATACTCGCTTAATTCTGAAAAACAATGAAGATCTATCAGCCAATGACTAATATAATTTGTCATTCTTTCACTCAATGTAGTAAATCAGGCTTGCTTGCTGTAATCGAGTTGCAGCTCAAAAATGATTGACGGCTTAGAGTCTTACTCTGGCTAAGCCCTCCCATTACTAGGTTATCTGTATTCTACATATTACCTATGATGGTAGCACTAGGCAATGACCATGTAAAGCAATTTGGGGAAACAAACAATTCAATTAATGGGTATTTCAGTTAAAAATGTATTGTGAACGCATCCATGAGGAAGATTAGACTAACCTTCCAACAAACAAGATGCTTTCACCATAATCAAGCAAATCCTTGACCATTCCAATTTGACCAAACTGCCCTGCCAACTCGGCAGGTCAGACCAATCACTTGCCCTTTCCTATTCCTAATTGCAGATATTCGGTGCAAGGTGCCCGCTATTCCAGCTATATTATCACTTCCAATTTCCCCTATTGCATGCTGAGCATGCTCCAGCTCTTCCATTGTCACCTGATTAAGAGATCAATGTGGAATCTATAGTGAAGCAAGCTGAACATATTTGTTTTTCTAAACCATTGCTCATGTTATGTAGTATGCTAAGACGTCGAATGTAATTCATGAAACAACAGAAAAAACTCCTGCTACTGACTTTCTGGCTACCTCTGTTTTGCGAATGGTCCGCCTCCCAGAATCACCATCAAAGCATGCCTGTGGGAGTTTTCCCAGGTCCAAGATCACCTGATGACAATTTGAACAGAAAGAATTAAATCTTTGATTATAATGTCTTCAGAGTTAGTTCAGCCTCCGCAACTAGTTACAGGAATGCGGATAGATTAACAAGGGCTGATTAGGTTGCTGGAGCATTAGATAAGCGAAGCCTCACCTCTACTAACCGAGACCTTTCGGCGTCATTTAAAAGGGCATGGTGCAAGTCATGAGGAAGAACCTGTCAATTGCCACCGAATCATCTCGAAGGAACCTGCAGTTATTTTTCAGAAGAAAGAAAGAGAAAAAGGCAAGACCTGCAGGAGGGCGTCGATGTCATTGTCGTCGTCGTCATCATCGGAAACAAGGTGAAGATTATTGCGACTGTTTCCATTACGAGGAGAGAAAGAGGCTAAGGAAGAGCCGGATCGCTGAATCCTTAAAGCAACCTTTGTAAAATTAGGCCTAAAAGGAGCATAACTGAGCTGCAATCTTGTGCTTCCCTCAACAGTGATAGAAATTGAATGCCTCAACCTCAAGTTGAAGCAAGCAACCATCGCTTCCAAGGTTTTCATTTTCTTTTTCTTTTTTTTCCTGTAACCTTCCAGGGTTTTCCATTTCTCGCAGTTCTTTATCTTTTGTAAATATCCCAACTCTTGTTCAAACTATTTCTCTTCACAAACTTTGCCTAAAAATCTCCATATATGTATTTTCTATGAAAAAAAAAAGACATCTCCTGAAATTCTATACTAAAGAATACAAATTTTACATAAATAAAGCAGTTAATAGAGTAATGTTAAATGTATTTTTATTTATTTATCTACTCAAAATAAGTCTTTCTTTAGACTATGTCAAATAATAAATTTATTATTGATTCTTTTTTCCTTTCGAGTTTAGACAGTATGCAAAGAGACAGACAAATAAAAAGGCCTTGGAAGAGGCACACAACTACCAAGGAAATCCAAAAAGATGAACGGTACGTATGGAGGGAGGAACGGAGAAGAGAAGGGTTTACTATGGAAGTTGCCAGTATTGAAGTCCGAGCATCTGGGGAAGCTCGGCCCTGCTTTTGGCGTCGGCGCGGGCTGTGGTTTTGGTTTTGCCCTCGGTCTTGTGGGAGGTTTGTGCTTCCGATTCATATTAATCTGCTGCCTTATGATAAAATTGCTAGCCCATCACTAACAAACATTTGTTTTATCCCGATAAAATAGAAGAAAAAATCGCTACCTGTAATTATTATACAAACTCGCCAAATTCTTTTTTAAGCAGGTGCAGGGTTTGGTCCTGGGATGCCGGGGTTACAGCTGGGTTTTGGAGTAGGAGCAGGATGCGGAATTGGAGTGGGATTTGGTTATGGCGTTGGGAGGGGCATTGCCTACGATGACCGCCGCAAGTACTCTAGTGTTGGCAAGTTTGGCATTTCCAGCCTCCCTTCTCAGTAAGTTACCTAATCTTTTGTTATTGATGCTAAATAATAATAATAGCAGATTTCTGCTCCGTTATTGATTATGAACATTTTATATTGTTTTCCTACTTGACTGACTTAGAACTGCTAAAGGTAAAGTAGAACATGAATCAGTCAATTACTCGAGTATTTTGTTTTTTTTCGTTTATATATAATCTGAAGTATTCTAAGTATGTAATCTGCCTAAAGATTAAGTTTTTCTCTTGTAGAACTATCTCTTTTTGGAGTCTAAGTTGACAGATTTAGCTTTACTATCTTGTTCTACCAATGGTTTGTCGAGTTTTACATTTTCCTTAGTAAGCTGAAGCATGGGAAGATGACTAACATGTATTTCCTCGTCAAAAGCTGGTTAAACTTTCTGTAGATATCTGTGAATAATTTTTTCTTTAGGCTTGTTCAGTATTTTAGTCCAGTGTTTTAATCCGAAGAGATTTACCCACGTGCAATAATACTTCCAACTTGCCATGCTTAATACCATATTCAGGTCAGTTTATCCAAGAGGAATGATCTATCCACGTCACCAATTGCCCATTAACTCTGATAATGAAAGATGTGCTGTAAGTGAGTTTTTGTGGTTTTCCATGCTAATGCAGTTGAGGTAGCCTTATCTTCTTGGCTTTAGGTTTTGAAGTTGTTGGAGTTTAATTGCCACAGACTGGATATGAAACAATTCCTACCATACTTCGACTTTTGCTTTCTGTTAAGCTGAACAATTTTGAGCAAGTAGTTAGAATTTAGTCGTATTTGATTGGCCTAATTACCTTTTAAGCAACATTTATTGGGCACCGCTATCCAAGGAAAGTGCTCTAGCAGTTTCCAACTTTCCATTACGAGGCCTCAAGCATTTGTATGTCTGATTCATATGTTCTAGACCTCTATGTCAATAGCCAAACCTATCAGTCTTGTATGCAATATATTGATTGAATTTGGATTTCTATAAGTTTTCTTAATTTACAGGTCTTTATATGATTATTTTTGAAAGCCAAATTACATTTTCTAAATTGTCCCTTCAACGCTCCTCAAAGTTCAATTTTCCTTGTGCAAGGCAGCTTTTTAACTGTTGTCAAATTAGCCTTTGTGAATCTGATGATTTATGTTGTGTAAAAGACAAGCATCCTTAGGGTTTTATCTTCTTGCCAAAGTAGAGTTTCAAAATCTTTATCAATAGAATCAAA
>JAOXNR010012945.1:0-30099 GCA_028571225.1 Parsonsia alboflavescens
TTGAGAAATTGGGATAACAATTAAAGTAAATGGTCGATTGCTAACATTAGATTCAAATACTGCAATTATAGTACTTTTAAAATCAAGAAATCTAGCATATCTTAATATTAAAAAAATAGGTACGTTTGCTCCGAATAAAAAAATAGGCTTAATTGCTACTTGAACTAATCTTATATGCAAATATCTAAATTTCTTATCTTTATGATAATCTATGTCCTGTTTATCTAACAATTGAATGGTTCCAAATTTCTTATCAATAGAAATAGATTTTTCTGTAGTTTTAACATTAAAGTCCGGTACAAAGTCAAATATTCCTCTTTGATAAATTGTATTTATCTTAGCTTTAGGTATATTCCAACTAAGCAATTTATTTTCTATATCATTAAGAGAAATGCTAATTTGCTCATCATTTACAGTATCATTATCTATTTCTGACAAATTTTGAATTGTAGAAGAGGTTCAGGCTGACATATTCAAAATCTTATGATAAGTATTCTTTTTATCTAGTAGTTTTTTCTATCGATAATCTCTAAATTATTCTTTCTAACTTATTCCTTAATTCTGTTTGACAAAATCTCCTATGGGAAACTTAGGACTTACCTAAGTCTGGACTCTCCAGATATGTTGATGCTTTCCCCAGATGCTCCTGCATGGTTCAAGCCTAACAAGGCCTTCTTCTATTGCTAACAATGGGCTAATCCAATCGTCTTACGGATTACAGGGTACTAATTTCCAACATATGTATGACTCCTGAACACTAGGTTCTGAATCATCCCAATTAAAGGTAGAGTGTATCAAACAGATAAAATGAATATGAAAGAAAGAACAACTTAAAGATTATCTCAAGAAATCACTAATGGAAGAAAGAATAAAAGAATTTAAGTTTTCATGCTTTAAGATGCAAATAAACAAGGGTAAATGGCTTTGATACCAATAAGGAAAGGATCGTTTCAAATCATTTCAATTATGTGAATGAAAATACTTGGACTCTCGGAGACTTAGTCTCTACTTATATGTCCTATATACTTTTATAAAAACATTTTTCAAATCATAAATTATAAAACTTACTAATAAATATGAAGGCTTTGATGGTCTTCAAATAGACTTCATTAAAACTTCAAGTTGTTACACTGAAAGGATGAAAGCTGATGGTCTTCAAATAGACTTCATTAAAACTTCAAGTTGTTACACTAAAAGGATGACTGTCTTATAAGTAAAACCTATTTTTACAAATTTCTAAACGGACTTCAAATTCTTTTTTTTTTTTCAAGTCTGTAACAGTAAACGGTAATTAATTCAAATCGCTTTCTAAAAGCAAAGAACAATTATTGCAAATTAAACAAGCAACTTTATAAAAGTTTTCTTTCACTTGAAAAAGTTGTGTTCTAGTTTGTTTTGCTAGTTTTCTTCAATTGTTGCTGCTAGTTGTCATCCACCGCATCTGAGGTTGAAATGACGTCTCTTGTTTTCTTCTTCTAGGAGAAACTGAATCCTTCTGTCTGTTTCCTCCCTTTCCTTTTTCGTCTATTCCTTGAATTTATGCATACTATATTCATCCAAATAGTCTTCTAAATAATTTTCAATAAGTATTCCTAATTTAGGGATAATGACAGATAATTTTGCCACTACTCCTACAATTTTTGGTCCTGGATAATTTTTCATATCTCTTGTTTTCTTTGGCAATCTCATGGAGAGTATACAAAACTGTAAGCTGCTGCTATTCCTTCATTGTTATCCTTATTTGTTCTGAATTGTGACATTGCAAATTCTTGATCTTCATCATCATCTACTTCTTGTAGTTCTGAGTATAAATTGGCTAATTCTTCTTGAATTTGTTTCTTGCTTTTCCTTCTAGAAGAGCTTGTTGACGAAGAATCATCTTTTTCTTTTGCTTAATAGTTTCTTTGGGAATCTAACTTCTAACTTTCATCTCTGTACAGAGATATCGAACCATGTCTGATGCAATGAGTAGGAATGAATAAACGGCTAAACAGGAAAAGAACTGGATATTGTGAAACACACAAGTTTTCAGTTTAACAACAAAAGTCGAAAAGTATCACATTTTCTTAAAAGCTTCTTTGTATCTAAAGACAAATGCAAAATATATAACCTAAAACCTAACCTAATCCTAATTGGAATTAATTAAAAGAATCCTACTTGAAATTAATAAAAATAATCCTAATCGAAATTAATAAAAAGAATCCTAATCGGAATTAATGAGAAGAAACCTAATCCAGTTCGGAAATAACAAACGACAAAATTATGATAATATCCCCAGAACATAAAAAAGCCAAAAAGCCAATTAAAGTGATCCCAAATGGGTCAAAAATTGTCTTAGGCCATTGCAAATCTATGGGTTTTGTCCATTGGGCTGATTCCAGTCACTCAGCCAAATTTGAGCCCGTTCCGAGCACGGGCCAGCCTGCATCATCCTCCTCGGCTAGGAAAAGATTTGCCCTCGAATCTAATTCATCTCCAGCATGACAAGTCGCCGCAATTGCTACAACTGCTTGTAGACCGTGGCCTGGCCAGCATCAGTCTAGCCTTGGCGTTCTCCGGCGAACTGTTTGTCCCTCTGGTGATTGTTCTAGAATCATTCTGGCGACTTCTCTGGTCTTTCGGCTAACTATTACCTTAGAAACGAAAATCTCGATTTTCATACTGAGATCCTGGATAGAAGATTGTTTGCCAGGTCACTCTACTCGATTACCCCTTGGTTCAAAACCCCAAACAAATTGACGTCTTCCCAATCATCTTCGGATTCAATCTCTGATTCCGCCCCCTCTTTAGTTTGAATGTCCAACCTAGCTTGCTCCAGTTGCAGCTCCAAGTTATGGATCCGCCTTCTCTGTTCTTCATTTTCATTTTCTAGCAGGTCTCATTGATGAAGCTATTCATCCTCATTGGGAACGACTCCACGTCCCCTTCCAGCATGACGTCGTCCACGACCAACATGATTCTATTCAACCATTGGTGAAGGCAACTGATTTCTCTGATACCAAATGATGTAATAAACAAGAACGAAGAAATGGCTAAATAGGAAAAGAATTGTATATTGTGAAAGCACACGAGTTTTCAGTTTAACGACAAAAGTCGGAAAGTATCACATTTTTTTAAAAGCCTATTTGTACCTGAAGACAAACTCGAAATATATAACCTAAAACCTAACCTAATCCTAATCGGAATTAATTAAAAGAATCCTACTCTAAATTAATAAAAAGAATCCTAATCAGAATTAATAAAAAGAAACCTAATCTGATTTGGAAATAACAAACAAAAAAATTATGATAATATCCCTAGAACATAAAAATGCCCAAAAGTCCATCAAAGTGATCCCGGAAGGCCCAAAACTATCTTAGGCCATAGCAAAGTTATGGGTTTTGTCCATTAGGCCATTTCCAGCGCTTAACCAAATTTGAGATTATTCCGAGCTCGGGCCAGCCTGCATCAATGTCTATTATTTCTAATTTAAAAATCCACCCAATAATGAAGTTTATCTTTTTCTTAAATATGTTGTGGATGGTGCCTAATTTGTTTTGGTTTAACAAATTCTAATTTTCTATGGCTACAAAGAATATTCGTAGTTTCTCCAAATTGTTTCCACCAATGGAAAAACCATCAAGGGAATTTACTAATTTCTTTACTATCATACTTAACGAACCAAGTCTGAGTACTTTCTCTCAAATACGGAAAATTGTTCCAAGCTTAAAAGTAATCCATGTAATTATATGATGCTGGTTTAAATGGTACCTTAAACTGGATTGGTGCATGAATTGTAGTTGAAATCTAGTCTTCCAAATCTAGTAACTTGATTATCCTGACTCTGGAGTAGGCAAACCCAAGATGATTCTTTTCATGTTCTATTTCAATCAAACCAGTGCTAATTAAAACATGCTCATAAAAATTTCTATTTTTCATAAAATCACTGTTGAACACATAACTGCTCTGGAAGTATGCATTCGGCAAGATCTTTTTGACAAATTTCTTTTCACTTATCTATGCAAACTTTCTCTGAATCAGCAAAATGGGAATAATTGCTATTGAAATAAAATCATATTGTTTTTGGGTTTTTGGTTTTTTCTCTTTCGTGTTGGAAGAGGAATTGGCAACGGCATCTTTGTAAGATTCTGGTATAGATAAAGCGTAAAGGCAAGCATCCATTTTGAAGGCTCAGTTTTTGGATTAGGTTGTGGTTTGGTGTGTGTACAGGGTTGAGCCTGTGCTATTTCAGAAGGAGTAATCAATTTGCTAGTTGAGCAAGGCAGAGGGGGAAAAGTTCCTAATACAAAAAATCTATTAGATGAAGGAGAAGGTGAGGGAGGTCTATTCGGTTGCATCCTTTCCCTGAGCTGGCCTGGAGTGAAGAGTGATGGTCTCATCCTTTCCCTGCAAGAATTCTCTTCTAAGAAAATCAGCTATTGAATTTTTGTCTCCATTTATAAATTCAATTTCAAAATCAAAAGAAAATAAGATGGCTTGCCATCTTGCAAATATTTGTTTAGAAACCAAATTTTTTACATCTTTTATTAAAACATCTTTTGCATACTTACAGTGTGTTCTAATAAAAAATATTTTGTTTATCAAGTCATCTTGAAATTTTGTAAGACACAATACTGAAGATAAAATCTCCTTTTCGATAACACTGTAATTCTTTTGGCTATTGTTCCACAATCTTGAATAAAATCATACAATCTGTTCAAAGGAAGAATCAAGCTTCCTCTGTTCGAGGATACCTCCAAATCCAATTTCGGAAGCATCAGTTTCTACTATCATGAATGCCACAGGATCAAATATACTGAGACATGGGAGTTTTTTGACAATTTGTTTCAAGTGCTGAACTGTTTGGGTTTGTTCCGAATTCCAAGCAACTGGATTCTTTTTAAGTCTACCATAAAGAGGCTTACAAATAAATTTCAAATATGGTATGAAGTCTGCCACATAATTTAGACAACCTAACAATCTTTGAAATTTGGTCTTATCTCTAATTTCATAAACTGTTCAAAACTTGAAGCAAATTGTCAAAAAACTCCCATATCTTAGTATACCTGATCCTGAGGCATTCATGATAGTGGAAACCGATGGTTCCAAAATCATATTAAGAGGTATCCTCAAATAGAGGAAACTTGATTCTTCCTCTAAACAAATTGTACGATTTCATTCAAGATTGTGGAACAATAGCCAAAAGAATTATGGTATTATTGAAAAGGAGATTTTATCTATAGTATTATGTCTTACTAAATTTCAAGATGACTTGATAAACAAAATATTTTTTATTAGAACAGACTGCAAGTATGCGAAAGAAGTTTTAATCATAAAAGATGTAAAAAATTTGGTTTCTAAACAAATATTTACAAGATGGCTAGCCATCTTATCTACTTTTGATTTTGAAATTGAATTTATAAATCGAAACAAAAATTCATTAGCTGATTCTCATACAAAAGAATTCTTGCAGGGAAAGAATGAGACCATCACTCTTCACTCCAAGCCAGCTCAGGGCAAGAATGCAACCAAATAGACCTCCCTCACCTTCTCCTTCATCTAATAGATTCTCTATATTTGGAACTTTTCCCCCTCTGCCTTCTTCAATTAGCAAATTGATTACTCCTTTTGAAATAGCAGAGGCTCAACCCAGTACACCTACCAAACCGCAAACTACTCCAAAAACTCATACCATCAAAATGGATACTAGCCTTTACGCTTTATCTATACTAGAATCTTACAAAGATGCCGTTACCCCTTAATCTTCTGACACGAAAGAGAAAAAACCAGAAACCCATAAACAATCTAATTTTATTTCAATCGCAATTATTCCCATTTTGCCGATTCAGAAAAAGTTTGCATAGATAAGTGAAACGGAATTTGTCAAAAAGATCTTGCCAAATGCATACATCTAGAGCAGTTATGTGTTCAAAAGTGATCTTATGAAAATATGACAACAAGACAAAAGTGACTAACTAAAGTTGAAACCAAAGCTGGCAAAATAGCTGAAGAGGCCGAATCTTGCATGGCTATTCTGGCATTAATTTTTTTGTTGAAGAACACAGGAAAAACATGACAAAACAAAGCTGGAAAATATATAGCTTCAGGGTGAAAATGTTGCTATTCATTGGGAAGACTTGGCTGTGCGAATCTTGCATGCTGGATAGCTTCATTTTGTTGCATACAGGCTGGAACACCTGGCTGATCTCAGGACAAAACAAAGGCTGATGAGAATATTCGGCTCATACTGTTGGGCTGTTTGCTTTTTGCATGAGGGATAGCATTTTATTCTTCTGAATATGGTAGATGAAACTTGGAGACAAAACACTTCAATAGTAGAAAATTCCCTTGGCAGAAAATTTTGTGTATGATATGCTTGCTTCCTTAGCCGGTTATTATTGCATGAAAGTAAAACCAAACGCTGCTGAAAGTAGAACTAAAGGCTGGGATAAAGACACCATGAAATAGTGGATGACCTGATCTTTGGCTGGAAGGAATAAATTAGATACTCAAAATTCTGCTTCATGTGAATGACTGAGAATGCAGAAAATTCAGAGACAGAATGAAACCTATTCCTGGCTGAAATTTGTTGTATGAAGTTGCTGAGCTTTCCTTTTCTTCTGACATATTTTTCATGGCTAATCTTGAACTGTTGCTAGTGATTAAAACATCATGGTTGAGACATGTGAAGCTAAGGGTAAATAACTCCAGGGTTTCTTGATGCTGAAGTTGTTGATGGACACGACTGACTTGCTTTTTCCTAACAAAGATTTTGGAACAAGGGACACCATTGATAATCTTTTGGAATATGAACATTCCAGTGTGCTGGATACCCACCCCAAATAAGGTTTTCTTTGGGTTGGCTATCTTACTCAAAGATGTCCGCATAGTCTATACTTGGTGATTGCTGGAGGACATTTTTTGACTTCAAGTGGACAAAAAGCTCATCATGAGCTCAACCTATGAATGGCTGGGATAAGGATTCTCTGGAAAGGGTCCATTTGTTGATCCCCAGGGAAGGCATAGGCTTGTAATAAATCCGCTGAAACTCTGTCTGCCTCGCCATAAGATAGTCTAAGTGTACAATGTACACTTGATGTATCTTCGTTGGACTGTCGAAGAGATTCTGGCAGCAATCATCGTACCACTCCTGGGCTGACTGAAAGAGCATGAGATAACGCCATAGCAATATGTTACCAAAGTGGTCAGGATTAGCAAAGAACATTTTAAAACTGTGAATCTCAATCTCTATAGGATAGTAACAGAGGATTGCAAGAGTCCATCGATACCAAAACCTATCTTCGGAAATAGACTATGCCCGAGGAAAGATTGCAATGTTGATGAAGGGTTGGTCGGGATCAAAGGACACATCTCAGAAATGGTGTTGTTCTTGGTAGGTTAAGGCTTGGTGCTTGAACACAGTTTTTCTGGCTTATTCTTTGACTTGGTCAACTGTGTCACAATGGGCTAGTTTAGGTGGATAGAATTCTAGGATTGTGAACATGATAGATATAGGCTTAGGTAGGCTGTCAAAGAAAGGGTTGAACAAGGGTTTACTTTTTACTTAGGATGTTGGGTTCTTTTGGCATTTTTGGAAAAGACAAGTCATTCATCTGCACAGAGAATTCATTACTTGTATCCATCTCTAAGATTTTGGGACCTGTGGAAGGAGTGTCAAGTGAAAAGGGTTGATGACATATCTATTTAAGGGTTTGGACAACTATGATGTGTTCAGGACTCCAAGGTGGGGGTTTTTTCTTCAGGAGCTTTGACAACAAATTGGTGTATTTGGAGGAGTTAGGAGGAAGGCTTTGATGTAGTTAATGAAGCCGAGGAATTTCTGGATCTCTTTTATGGACAGGTTCTCATTTGGAAATGAAGGAAGGGTTTCAACAAGGTGAGGACCTGACTGGATTTTTCCATTTGAGATTTTCATATCGAGGTATTCAATCTCATGAAGGCCAATAGAGCTTTTCTTTTCTGAGATCATGATATCCTGGGATTTGACGATGTCAAAGAACTGCTCTAACAGTGACAAATGGGCTTCATCGTCTTTTGAAAATAGAAGGATATCATCAATGTAGATCAAAGCACTATGAAGGATGGGCAAAAAAATTGTTATCATTGCCTTTTGAAAAATCAAAGGAGCTACCTTCAGCCCAAATGGCATCACCTTCCATTGATATTGAGCATTAGGAATGCAAAAGGCAGTTTTATAACGTTCATTAGGTGCAATTCCTAAATGCCAAAAGCCAGCTTTCAAATCAAACTTTGAAAATATTTTTAAATCCGTGGGAATGGAAACTTGTCATCTTTCAAAAACTGGTTTAAAGGTTTATAGTCAATGACTAACCTTTTCTACCTCTAACTTGCTCACTTTGTTTGTTGACATAAAAGGCTTGACAAGCCCAACTAGAATTAGTAGGCTCAATTAAACCTTGCTGTAGTAGTTGTGCACACTCTTCCTGAGCAAGTTTTAGATCGTCTAGAGTCATGCCTGGATGTGTTGCTTTGGTTGGGTTGATATCTTCATTAAGCTTAGAAGGAAGCTTAACAAAGAATTCTTCATTTTTCCAAAACGGACTTCAGTACTTAAAGTTGGCATGAGAATCTACACAAAAATTTCATAACATATTAGCTATTGACAGAAATTTGCCAGTAGTATCAGAAATAGCAAACATATTAGTAACAGGAGTAAAAGGTCGGAAGTGATGTTTGTATCAGATGCCGTGAGGAAGGACTCGGAGTCTTTCAGCTTTTGCATAAACATCCCATCCGATCGGAACATCTTTACTGTGAAATTTGTTCCTAAAAACTTTGATCCAAATTATGCAATCATTGAAAAACTTTATTCCAGCTAGATGTTTTGAAATGAGACTGCCCTAGAAGATTTCTCCATTTGTTGCCTGGAATTGGGCGTCAGTATTTGTCCAAAATTCTAGTGGCAGAATTTCAGGATTCATGATCGTCTTCATGGCTCCTTTGTCTAAGAATCTAATTGCTTTGACTGGCTTCGCGTACTTAGAGGTTAACAAGGAGACCTGTACATGAGGAGGACAAACATCAGTTAGAGAATTAATATTTGAAACTTCAGTAAGATTAAAAACTGGTAAACATGATTCTTAGTCAGAATCATTCTCAGAAGCTTCAAACTCAGAATCTGTGATTTCAATAGCAAAGGCAGTATTTTGGTCAGGACGGCTTTGCTCGGAGAACACTGATTCAAAATCAGATTCTGGATGGTCCAGCATTAGTTGTGATACAAGCTTCAAAGCTTTGGCCTTTTTGTTTGGACAATTCCTTGCGAAGTGGCCTTTCTGTTTGCAAAAGTAGCATCTGTCTGACTTCCGTTTGAGTGATGCATTCCATCTGAAGTACTTCAGATTTTTCTTCGACTTGTACTTCTTCTGCTTCGAAGGTTTGCTCTTCGTGACCTTGCGCCTGCAGTTGCATTTCTTCGACTTGGGGTACCCAATCTCATAGTTTCTATTGCAGATCTTCTCGAGCTTCTTCTTTCCATGGAAGAAATTCTCCACGACTTTTCTTCTTTCACAGAGCTTCTCGAGACATGTGAATGTAGCTTAGTGGATCTCTGCAAGTCCAAGATTCGCCAAAGTGCTTCCTGAGAGCTTGATCATTTTGTTCAACTCTGGTTGGATCTTTTCTGGAAGTGAGGAGATGTACACCTGTTTGAGATTTGGGTCCTTCATTCCACCGAGGCAATAATAAATTTTTATCATTCTTTTGTAGTGCCTATTGATGTTCTTAGGCCTCAAAGAACAACATTTCGTCTTGAAAAGTCTGTTCTCACCTGTTTGATCTCAAGAGAATAATCACCTACAAATTCTTTAAATATCACATTAATCCAAAAGTCCAAAGAACTTGTAAGCAATAACTTTCTATTAATGGCATCTAAAGATATAAACCAATCATGTAATGTGCCAACAGATAGACTAAAAAACTAAGATAGGATATGGTTCAAAGATACTCCCTTTAACAACTGCGTATGAACCCAGGCTGACATTTCTTGGAATCTTTCACGTCTCTTGCTAACTGGAATGTCATCAAAGGTGAAACAAGTTGTCTTTGCCGGTTTCTCCGGAGGAGTGGGTTGAGGAGATGGTGGTCGCTTATCTCCCATGGACTCATCATCCGTATCTTCTTCGTGACTGTGATGGACTTTAGCATATGTGGTCAATCATGAGGGTCCTGGGTAGTCATAAGGATCCCTGAGATGTAAATCTTTTCTTCTCCGAATTCAGTAGACTCGGAAAAATTTTCTGAGGATGTTTCAGACATAGATTTGTCATTGGAGTCTGTTGAAACGTCATCAGACACTAGATCTTCATTTGAGTCTTCGGAGGGTGTTGAAACTTCATTTGAAACTTCAGATGGTGTTGAAGTTTCATTAGGCTCGTAGTCTTCCTTGTAAGTTGTTAGGATTTTATCTGCTTGGAATGACACTGTGAGCTGTGGAGGATGATTCATCAAGGCTGGATCAGATTGCCTTGTGGAACTTGTCGGAATAACTGGAACAGGTTGCTTTGTGGAGACTGTCGGAAAGGCTGAATCGAGCTGCTTTATAGAGACTGTCGGAAAAGTTGGATCAGGCTGTCTAGCTAGAATAGGTCCTTGTTGGACCGAAGCTTTGAACTCTTCTTTCCTTGGAGATTGACGTTGGACTTCATCTGACTGAACAGGTGCCTTTGCCTTGTCTGACTGAACAGCTTTCTGGTCGGAAGGCTTCAGTCTGAGCAATTGGGCTTGAATGCTTCTTCTTTGTTGTTAGAGAAATATATGGATGTTCCTTTGCCCAATTAACCCAAAAGTCTGAGTCTGGCATACTATAGTCAACAATCTTTTCGGCTCTAGGTAGAACTAAACTCAGTAGTCCACCAAAGAGTGGAGTTGGGGTGTGAAACGTTGGATGATTGTTGGGAATGTCGAGCATGGAGAAGCCTTGTGACGAAGATAATGGAATCAGAGCTGTCTAAGACATTCTCATCTCATAATTTTCAAGTTGTCTTTTCAAGTCTCAGATCTCATGGCGTTTTTTGTCAAATTCACTACAATAAGTGGTGCCGGTCCAGATCATCTCTTTAAGGTCTCGATTAAGAGTGTTGCATCTGTTCACCATGTCGAGGTAGAGCTTCTCTACAAGGTCAATCTTCTTCTCAACTTTTTTGACTCTATCATCAATTCATGTTAGGACACACTTCTGGGCATTGGTGTTGTCAGTCTGCTAGTTGAGGACTTCCTTTGCCTGATTGAGAGGGACATGTCGCCCATATTCATCGACTGTTTTCTGAGATATGTAAGGTCCGGAGGTTCTCCTGTGTGGCTCGCTCTCCCTTCTTTCCAAGGGTGGAATGTCTGAAGCATAAGTACTCCTTGAAGGTCAGTTCATCATGCATAGGATAGGAGTTGACCTGCTTGGAGTGATTTTTGCTGACCTCTTACGGCAAGAGGATGGCTTATGGTACTCCGTCGTCTTCTTTAAGATTTCCATGATGGACGAATAGATGGATGGAGGATTCTCCTTGGCCATAGGCAGTACGGCCGATCTTCTAGGAGGAGGGTTGTAGAGTAAAAGGCCTTGAAACTGGCTTTGAAACTGGTATTGCCGTTGGTTTGCCTTCATCATCATCTGGTGGAGGTCGTCTGGCTGAACATCCTCTGGATCTCTTCTTTGACTGTCTCCTTCTCTTGGGAGCCTCATCTTCCTCTTCTGAATTATCTTTTTCAAACGAGCATTCTGGATCACAAAGACCAGAGCCAGGGACATCCCAGATAAAGTGGCTGTTGATGTGAGATGTGCAGCTAGGCTTAGTCGAGGGGTTGAGAGAGGATATCGGTACCCTCTTTTGCATGCTTTGGTCTGCTGGGTCATATGGCCTGAGCATTAATTGTGTGAAGATCTGTCCAGATTCTTCCTTCGAAGAAACTCTGAAAGAAGCTTGGATTCGTCTGTCAGGTAGCCTTAGGAAGGCGAGACTGTGGCATGGACTGGTTCTTGCTATCAGTGAAGATTCTCATAGTTGGTACTCCATTCTACGGGCATGAGCTTCTAGAGATCTTCCCTTCTGATTTGCCTTGGAATTTTGACCAAGGTGGGGACTTCAGTGGCTGAATCTGCCAAGATGACGCAATCGGAAGTTGAAATGGAAAAATTCGTTCTTATCAGAAACTTGCAAACAAGAAATGATAACAAAGAAAAGAACCCGATTCAATAATTCCCCTCTAATCAAACTTCACGCAAGTAGTTAGAAGACGAAAATTGAATCAAGCAAAGAACTAAAATATGGGACAAAATTCAAAAATTGTGAAATTCCAAAACAAAAAGACTTCAATTCATCAAAAGCTCTCCAAATCGATCAACAAAAGCTATTCTTAAAGCCGAAATCAAAAACCTAACCCTAATCGAAAAAAGAATAATAAAGAAATTGCAAAAATACCCCTAGAAAATAGTAAATTACAAAATAGTCACTAAAAGTTGTAAAATTACGAAACTGCCACTAAAACAGTAAATTGCCCAAAACATCATCGAAACGACTCCAAAAGGCCGAAAAACTCCTTACATCACAGCAAAGAAGTGTCTTTGGTTTGTTGGGCTGTTCCGGGTCACCCGGTCAGTTTTCGGCCTGATTCGAGCTCTTCCCAGTCACCTCGGGAAACATGCTCCGCACCAATTTGGCATTTTAACAGATCACATCTTCTTCTTCAAACGTTCTGAACGTCGTGGAGCTGATGGTGGAGCCGAAACTTGCTGAACCACTTCCGAACCACCTGGACCAGCAACCAGCTCTGCGTCAGGCTCAACCTCTTGAGCGGAGCTTGTCCTCAAGTATCTCCATGGAATGCCGTGAGATGCTGCACATTAAACACATTGGAGATGCTGAACTCGGCCGGGAACTCTACTCGGTAAGCATTAACGCCAAGTTTCTCCAAGATTTGGCATGGTCCAACCTTTCGGACCTTAAGCTTGTGATATTCACCAGCAGGATATCGTTCTCCAGACAGAGAGACCTAAACCAAATCACCTACCTCAAACTGCACATCTCGCCTAGTCTGATCCGCGTGCAACTTGAATTGAGCATAAGCTTCCTCCAAGTTTGCTTTGATAGTTGCATGAATGGACTATAGATCAACCAAACGATCCTCCACCTTCCTTGGAGCCGAACTATGATCAGGAATAGCAAGGTCGAGAGGACCACTCGGATTTTGCCCCAGAACAATCTTCAAAGGGGAAAACTTGGTAGACCTGTTCACAGCGCAGTTGAATTCAAACTCAATCTTCACAAGTACAGAATCCCAAGTCCCAAAAGATTTAACCTGTGCCCTCAAAATGTTCCCTAAGGTGCGATTCACCACTTCCGTCTGGCCATCTGTTTGTGGATGGTATGGACTGCTAAACTTCAGAGTGGTCTCCATGCGCTTCCAAAGTTAACGCCAGAAATGGCTCATGAACTTCGTATCTCGATCAGATAGGATACTTCGAGGCAGTCTGAATCTCCGCACCACATCTCCAAAGTACAAGTCGGCAATCTTGCTCGCATCCATGGAATTCTTGCAAGCAATGAAGATAGCCTGCAAGCAATGAAGATAGCCATCTTGCTGAACCTATCCACCACGACCATGATGCTGTCAAACCCCTTCTGCGTTCGCGACAAACCTAACACGAAATCCATCGACACATCTATCCATGGCTCATCCGGAATAGGTAAAGGGGTATAAGGTCCCTGATAGTGCCTCCTCCTTTCAATACCTGACAGACTCTGCATCGCTTCACGAAATCTTGGGCACCCTTATCTATTCCCGGCCAATAAAACTTTTCCTTGATCAAACCGGCTGTCTTGTCCTTGCCGAAATGCCCTTGCGAATGCAATTCCTAAATGATCAATAATCTCAATGATGTGTCAGGAATACATAAACAGTTACCTCGGAAAAGATAGCCATCATGAAGCACGTAATCAAACCGATCCTGCTGCTCCACGGCCTTCACAATAGGAACGAAATCAGCATCATCCTGTATCAACTCTCTCAACCCCTCAAAGCCCAAGGTGACAACCCGCATCATGTTAAGCACGACCGTCGTCTACTCAATGCGTCGGCCACCTTATTCGCTACTCCTAACTTGTGCTTTAAGGTGAATGTGAACTCCGGCAGTGCTGACACCCACTTGGCATGCCTGTCACTAAGTCGATGTTGTCCCTACAGAAACATCAAAGCCTGGTGGTCAGAGTATAACACAAACTCCCATTGTATCAAATAATGCCACCAATGTTGAAGTGCTCGGACTATGGCATAAAACTTGACATCATAAGTTGAATAGTTCAACTTCAGCCCTCCAAGTTTCTCTCCGAAATAGGCTACTGGCCGTCCCTCCTGGCTCAGAATCGCTCCTATGCCCACCTTCGAAGCATCACATTCCACTTCGAATACCTTATCAAAATTAGGTAGGGCAAGTACTGGGGCACTCGTCAGTTTTCCTTTATCACATCAAATGCCTCTTGAGCCGCCTCTGTCCACTCAAACACCTTGGCGTTGTAGAGATCCGTCAGGGGTGCCATCAACACACTGAAATCCTTGATAAACCGATGAGAAAAACTTGCTAGTCCATGAAAAAACCGAACCTCTGTTGCACTCTTTGGTACTGGCCATTCACGGATTGTCCAAACCATAGCATCATTCGGCGGAATCCCATTAGCCGAAACTACATACCCCAAGAATACAATCCTGTGGACCATCCAACTACAGTTCTTCCGATTGGCAAACAAACTGTTATCTCGCAATGTAGTCAAAACTAACCGTAGGTGCTGCAGATGTTCTTCCCTCTCCCGACTATACACAAGTATATCATCAAAGTAAACTACCACAAAATCATTGAGAAAATTACGTAGTACCTGATTCATGACCCTCATGAATGTGCTAGGCGCATTCGAGAGACCGAAAGGCATGACTAGCCACTCGAAGAGCCCATCCTTCATCTTGAAAGTCGTCTTCCACTCATCTCCAAGCTTGATTCGGAGTTGATGGTAGCCCCTTTTCAAGTCTATCTTCGTAAAGATAGTTATGGGATCGGAAACCGATACTTAAAAGTAATACGATTGATGGCGCGGCTGTCCACGTGCATCCTCCGTGTGCCATCCTTCTTCGGTACCAACAAAGCAGGCACCGCACAGGGGCTGATGCTCTCCCAGATAAATCCTCTATCAAGTAACTCCATAACTTGCCGCTTCAACTCCTCATGTTGCTGTGGTGACATTCGGTAATGCGCTTTGTTCGGAATTATTGATCCCGGCCTTACATCTATCTGATGTTGAATATCTCTCAGCGGAGGTAAATCAACCTGTAAATCTTCTGGCAACAAATCCGCGAATTCATTCAACAACTCTTGAACTTCTTCTGGAAGCTCCAACTCGGCCTCATTGCTGTCCGATGTCAACAAGTCAGTCGCAACTAAAACAAAACAATGCTCGGACTCAATTACCTCTTCTTCGAACTCCTTCCGTGGCAGGTAGATCATCGTCTTCTTACTATCAACCATTCCTTCTCGCATTTGCTGAAGTACCACTTTCTTCAGCCCTCAGTTGATAGTATAACAGTGCATGAATCCATCATACGTCACATGATTGTCGTATTGCCATGGCCTGTCGAGTAGTAAATAAGAGGCATCCATCGAGATGACATCACAGTAAATAGCACTGGAATACTGAGGTCCAAACGAAAATTCCACCCGGCATCTCTTTGAAACCCAAACCTCGGTATCATTATTTAGCCACCCCAACCGGTAAGGCACTGGATGAAGTTCTGTCTTCAACTGCAATTTCTGCACTGCCGTTTGTGAGATTACATTCTCCCAGCTCCCTGTATCAACAATCACATGGCATACCTTCCCGTTAATTGTGCACCGGGTTGTGAAGATGTTTCTCCGTTTCCAATCTTCATCAGCTTTAGACGCTAAGCAAATCCTCCTCAAAACCAAACTATCTCCTCGGATATCCTCAGGTGCGACGTAACACACATCCTCCTCTTCATGCACATCTTCACCAACATATTCTTCAGTTTCATCTTCAGCACCCTCTTGAATCAATAACTGCGATCTTATCCTTGGACACTCATTCGCATACTACCCTAGCTGCTGACACCCGTGGCACTTCACATTAGCTTTATTATTGGGGGTAAGCTTATTCGAAACATTACCAGTCCCTTGGCTGAACTGTGCGCTACCATGCCCGAACTGATTTTGGGCGAAAGTACTACCCACACGTGTCGATGAAGAGCTACTCGCTGGAGAAACATTGGTAGGAGGAAAACCTCTTCCAAATCCGACACTTCTGCTGCTAACCCTTGCTAGACTCTTCTCCACGACTTGTGCCTTTGTCTGCGCATCCCTGACAGTGGTAAATGTATGGACTTGTAACGCATCCTGAATGGCAAGTCGTAGCCCATGGAGATATCGTGCCACGAGTTGTTCCTGTGTCTCACGCAATTGGTTCCTTTCCACCATCCGGTAAAACTCAAGCATGTAATCTTCGATGCTCCAAGAACCCTACGTCAAGATCTGAAGATTCTAGAACATAGTCTGCCTGTAATTGAAAGGCAAAAACTCCTTGCACATCTCTCTCTTGAATTCCCCCCAATTGTCCAAAACTGGCAGCCCATCTAGGTATCCCTGATATCGGAAAGATTGCCACCACGCGACAGCCCTGTCCCTAAACCTCATCGCCACCAAAGATACCTTCTTTTCCACCGGAACCTCCTTTAACAAAAAGAGTTCAACCACGGAGCTCATCCAATCTAAGAATTCTTCAGGCGACAACCCTCTTGAAAATTTCGGAACCATCTATGTCAACTCCTGTATCTGGCAATCACGGCGTTCCCTCTCTAGCCGCATCTCCCTTCGCAACTCTTCTCTGTCATGCCCAGACTCTTCCCGATCCTGTTGCATTGCTTCAATTAACACAGCAATGTTCTGTTCGAGATTACCTCCTGCCATGGGCCACGGAATTGACTGATCTGAACGGAACTGATCTGGTCGGATCTAAGCTTCGATACCAACTAAAGCAGTCAAAAATCGAAACGAAAAAATTTGTTCTTGTCAAAAACTTACAAACAAGAAACGAAAAAAAAGAAAAAAAACCAGATTCAATAATTCCCCTCTAATCAAACTTCACCCATGTAGTTAGAGGACGAAAATTGAATCAAGCGGAGAACCAAAATATGGGACAAAATTCGGAAATTGAGAAATTCCAAAACAAAAAAACTTCAATTCATCAAAAGCTATTCTTAAAGCCGAAAACAAAAACCTAACCCAAATATGAAAAGAATAATAAAGAAATTGCAAAAATACCCCTAGAAAAAGGTAAATTATAAAACAGTCACTAAAAGCTGTAAAATTATGAAACTGCCACTAAAACAGTAAATTGCTCAAAATATCATCGAAACGACTCCGAAAGGCCGAAAAAGGCCTTCCATCATAGCAAAGCAGTGACTTTGGTTTCTTGGGCCTTTCCGGGTCACCTGGTCAGTTTTCGGCTCATTCCGAGCTTGTCCCAGTCACCTTGGGAAACGTGTCCAACACCAATTTGGCATTTTAACAGCTCATGTCTTCTTCTTCAAACATTCTAAACGTCGTGGAGCTGATGGTGGAGCCAAAACTTGCTGAACCGCTTCTGAACCACCTGGACCCGCAACCAGCTCTGCGTCACAAGATCATTCAGGCATCTGGAGATCTACTATTCTGTAGATCAAGGGCATGATTCTGGGGCCGATAAACCATCTAATGATGCAAGATTGCCATCATCGAGATGGGAGTGAAAGATGTGCCGGTGAGTTGGAGTTGAACATTCAAGGCTATGCACAAGTTCGTATCTTGGAGAGATATGACATAGTTTGGGAACAGTGTTAAGACAACACTTCCCGAGTTGACTGCAGTGATCACCGTGCCAATGACTGCTTGTAGCTGAGTAATCTCGAATCCAGGAGTGCAATTCGAGCAGTGACTGGATGGCCCTTGCTGTCGCCATAAGTCAAAACAAGTCGGATGCCACCGATGTGAAGGTATGTATAACCTTCTGCTCTCCATTGTGCTATCATCTCTAGGAGTGTGTTAAGGGTAACATACTGCTCTTTGGAGGACTACAGAATGTCGCACTCGTCTAGCATCGAAGACTGGACAAACTCATTCTTCTTTGTGACTGTTGATTTGAGTAGCTGCCGGATAGATTTGATACTTGGAGGAAAAGATCCTCTCTTTTTGTAAATGTTATATGGACTCATAAGAGGAGGGACTGATTCCTCTACAGAGATCAACTCTGGGATAGCAGTGTATTCTACTAGATTTGCTATATTCGCAGAATGTAAAGAAAGCTTAGGTAAAGACAAGGAACTAGAAATATTTACAAGCTGGGAACTGGAACTAGGACTCGAAGTGTTTTCCATGACTGTTTCCTTTCTCTCCCTACTCTTTCTCTCTGTCATCCCTCTAGAATCTAAAAATCCTTATTTCTTCCCCCCTGCAAACCGAAAGTTTGCATACCGGAACACTGCGTCCTGGGTCTGGTACTAGTGGGGTTCAAACACCTACCCTTGAACATGGCTCATGAGAAATTGTAAGTTTACTTGAAGTCCATTCAGAAATTGGTATAAAGATGATCTCTAGGAGTCCACATATTTTCATTTGCATACATGAAATGATTTAAAAATTTTGTTGTTGAAACGATCCTTTCCTTATTGATATCAAAGCCATTTACCCTTGTTTATTTGCATCTTAAAGTATGAAAGCTTAAATTCTTTTATTCTTTCTTCCTTTAGTGATTTCTTGAGATAATATTTAAATTGTTCTTTCTTTCATATTCGTTTTATTTGTTTGATACACTCTACCTTTAATTGGGATGATTCAAAACCTAGTGTTCAGGAGTCATACATATGTTGGAAGTTAGTACCCTGTAACCCATAAGACGGTTGGATTAGCCCATTGTTAGCCATAGAACAAGGCGTTGTAAGGGCCAAACCACACAGGAGCATCTAGGGAAAGCATCAACATATTTGGAGAGTCCAGACTTAAGTATGTCCTAAGTTTCCCATAGGAGATTTTGTCAAACAGAATTAGGGAACAAGTTAGAAAGAATAATTTAGAGATTATTGATAGAAAAAGCTACTGGATAGAAAGAATACTTCTCATAAGATTTTGAATACGTCAGCCTCAACCTCTTCTACAATTTAAAATTTGTCGGAAATAGAAAATGATACTGTAAATGATTAGAAAATTAGTATTTCTCTTAATAAAATAGAAAATAAATTGCTTAGTTGGAATATACTTAAAGCTAAGATAACTACAATTTATCAAAGAGGAATATTTGACTTCGTACAAGACATTAATGTTAAAACTACCAAAAAAAACCATTTCTATTGATAAGAAATTTGGAACTATTCACTTACTAGATAAACAGGCCATAGATTATCATAAAGATAAGAAATTTAGATATTTGCATATAAGATTAGTTCAAGTAGCAATTAAGCCTATGTTTTTATTATGAAAAAATGTACCTATTTGTTTGATATTAAGAGACGCTATATTTCAAGATTTTAAAAGTACTATAATTGTAGTATTAGAATCTAATGTTAGCAATGGACCACTTACTTTAATTGTTACCCCAATTTCTCAGTAGATATAGAAGACCCTAATAGTTCAAAAAATTTGACTTTAAATGTACAAACTAGAAATTTGGAAGCAAATCCAGGAACTAAATCTATATGTTTAATATATAGAGTATATTATAGAGTTATGAAAACTACTTTAAATTCTAAGGCTCAAGCATAATGCTAATGGATTTTTATTATTAGAAACAAATTTTTCTAGATCGACTACATTTGTTCCCAGAACACTTAAATGGGATCAAGTTTTGCAAAATAATGAAAACAAATGGAATTTTGAAGGATTAAATCAAAAAAATATCAAGAATCCAGTACAATAGAAAGGATAATTGAAACTTCAAATGGAAGTATAGAACTTGAATTTAAATGACCAAACAACTATTTAACTAATAGGAAATCATGTTCTGAAGCCTCTTCTAGTTACACTCCTAGAATAGAAAAATCTAAAAGTGTGAGATCACATAGATTTACTAGTGTAGATTTTAGCAAAGAAATTTGAAGTCCGAACCCCTAAGTAGTATAAAAATCCCTCATCTATCAGTTTGAAAGGCATGGCTAACCATTCAAAACTCCCTAGGCTTTCCTTTGTACTCTCTTCCAAAGCTTTCTATTTACAGTATATCATTTTGAAGTATCTAAATGAAGATTATTTGAAGACTATCAAATCTTACTTTCTACAAGTAAGTTATCTTTTATTATATGAATTTTAATTTAAAAGAGATGGTATATCAACCGATAAACTTCAAGATTTAAAACCCTTGACTGATATTGGAGGCCTGCCTCCTCAATGCCCACTTACCTTAATCTCTAAATTTGAATAAATTCTGACTTGAATTCTTTGTTCAACACTATCCATTCCCCATTGGTATCAGAGCCATTTACAAATTGTTTATTTTTATTCTAAAGCATGAAAACTTAAATTCTTTTAGTCTTAGACACTCCTCTAAAAGCGAAACAATCAGAATTCATTACAATAGCCATTTTACCCATTTTTCCAATAGAAAGAAAATTTGCTCAATTATCTGGAAAGGATTAGGTGAAAAAAATCCTTCCCAGTGGATATTTGCAGAGTAGGTATGTGTTCAAGTTTGACCTAAGAAAAAATGGATACTTTTATGAACATGTTCTAATAGCCACAGGATCTGTTGAAATAGAACACAAGAAGATGATCTTGGAATCGCTTATTCTAGGATTAGAATTCTCAAGTTATTAGACTTGGACAATTGGGATTCTTCAGCAATACACTCACCAGTATAGTTCAAGGTGCCCTTCATTCCACCATCATACAACTATATCTACTATTTGGATGCATGGAATAATTTTTTATTTTTAAGATAAGGAAGTCATACTTGGTTTATTAAGAATGACAAAAATGAGAGTAGCAGGTTTCCCTGATGGTTTTTCTAGTGGTTGAAGCAATTCAGAGCTACTACAAATATTCTTTGTGAAAATAGAAAACTAGAATTTCAAGTGTTCGTGATATCAGAAGGAATAGTAATCCACCAGAACATATCCAAAATTGCAAGTTCTTTTTCAAAAGGAAAATTTAATTTATCATTAGATGGAACTTCAAAACATAAATAGTTGATGCAATTCGGTATCTTTGTCGAGAAATCGAAATTAGGGGATAGACTCCCAAGGAATAATGCAAAGAGTAATCCAAAAAGAAAGATGATTCATCTTCAACTAGTTCTTCCAAAAGGAAAACCAAGCAACAAATCCAGCAAGAATTAGCAAGACTGTATTCCTAGTTGTAGGATGTAGATGATGACAAAGAAGATCAAGTAATGATATCACCTTTTGGTGATAATGGGGACTGCTTGGACCACAAGGTATAGCAGCTGGTTATTAACTATATTCTCTCCATGAGACTACCCAAGGAATAAAAAAGAAAGTTATTAAAGGAAAAGCTTGATTAGGACTAGAATAGACAATTTGGTAATAAAGATGTCAGCCATTTCTTTAGAAATAGCTGGCAACTTTATTATTGGGATTTTAATGAATTGGTAATTTGACAACTGGCTTCGTGAATGGAATTTAAAAGAAGGCATCTTTTTCAAAAATGGACGAGTGGAAGATTACTTTTTTAAAGTTGTTTGTCTTATTAGAAATAATTGTGCTTTACTTTATTTGAATTATTTGTAATACTGTTGCGGACTTAAAGGAAAAATTTAAAGTCCGAACCCCTAACTAGTATAAAAATCCCTCATCTATCTGTTTGAAAGGCACGGCTGAGCATTCAAAGACTCCCAAGGCTTTCCTTTGTACAGTGTATCATTTTGAAGTATCTAAATAAAGATTATTTGAAGACTATCAAAGCCTACCTTCTAGAAGTAAGTTATCTTTTATTATAAGAATTTTAATTCAATAGAGATGGTATATCAACCAATAAACTTCGAGATTTAAAATCCTTGACTGATATTGGAGGCTTGCCTCATCAATGCCCACTTACCTTACTCTCTAAATTTGAATAAATTCTGACTTGAATTCTTTGTTCGACACAATCCATTCCCCATTGGTATCAGAGCTATTTACAAATTGTTTATTTTAATTCTAAAGCTTGAAAACTTAAATTCTTTTATTCTTTCTTCCTTTAGTGATTCAATGATGTAATCTTTTAATTCTTCTTTCTTTCATATTCCTTTTATTTGATTATTCTAATCTACCAGTTATAGGGGTGATTCAGAACTTTAAGTTAAGGAGTCAAAATATATTGAGAGATAGTACCTGGTATCCCATAAGTAGGTAGGATTAGCCCCTTGTTAGCCAAAAAGATATGGCATCGTTAGGGTCGGACCACACAGGATGCATGTAGGGAAATAAACAATATATTTGGAAAGTCCAGACTTTGGTTTGTCCTAAGTACCCCTTAGGATATTTAGAAAATCAAAATTAAGGAATAAGTTAGAAGAAAAATTTAGAGATTACTGATTGATGATCCAATGGATAGAAAGAATATTTTCATAAGATTTTGAATATGTCAGCCTCTGCTCTTCAAAACCTGTCTAAAATAGATAATGATGAACAAAAAAGTTTTTTCGTTAAATGAAATAGAAAATAAATTGCTTAGTTGGACTATACCTAAAGCAAAGATAAACACAATATATCAAAGAGGAATATTTGATTTTACCTAAGATTACAATATTAAAACAATAATAAAAAAAATTTTAAAAAAAACTATTTCAATAGATAAAGAATTTGGAATGGTTAAATTAATAAATAAGAAAGCACTAGATTATCATATAGATAAAAAAAAATAAAAAAATAAAAAAGATATTTACATATAGGATGAGTACAAATAGCAATTAAACCTATCTTTTTATTTGGAAAAGATATTCCAATATATCTGATATTAAGAGATGTCAGATTTTTAGACTTTAGAAATAGTCTTATTGCTGCATTAGAATCTAATGTAAGTAATGGACCTGTATATTTTAATTATTATCCAAATTTCTTGATAGATTTAGAAGATCCAAACATTTTGAAAACATTAACTCTAAATATAAAAACTAGAAATATAGAAGCTGATCCAAAAACTAGAATAATTTGTTTAATTTATAGAGTTTATTATAAAGTTATGAAAACAAAATTACTAGATCCATAGAATTTGGGGAAAAGTTTCTAGACGAAATTAAAGACAGAACCCAATTGTGGAGATTTCTAGGATGTCTTAATTATGTGGCAGACTTCATACCCAATTTGAAATTCATTTGTAAACCCCTTTACGATAGACTCCAAAATAATTAAGTTGCTTGGGGTTCAAAACAGATCCAAACTGTTTAGCATTTGAAACAACTGGTCAAGAAACTTCCACCCTCAGTAACTCCAACCCTAAGGCATTTATGACTGTTGAAACTGATGCTCTTGAAATTGGTTTTGGAGGTATTCTCAAATCGAGGAAAATTGATTCTTCCTTGAAACAAATAGTTTTTTTTTATGAATAGTATTATGTATTACTAAATTTCAAGATGATTTGGTAAATAAAAGATTTTTTATTAGAGCAGACTGTCAAGCTACAAAAGAAGTGTTAATTAAAAATATCAAAATTTGGTTTCTAAACAAATATTTGCAAGATGGCAAGCCATCTTATCTGCCGTAGATTTTGAAATTGAATTTAAAATTGGTGTCAAAATTCATTAGCTGATTTTCTTATAAGAGAATTCTTGTAGGGAACGAATGAGACCCTCTTCCTTCACTTAGGGCCAGGATGCAAACTAGCCGACCTCCTCCTCTCCATAAAATAGATTTACAGTATTAGCTAATTTCCCTCATTTAACTGGCTCTACCAGTAAATTAGTTACACCTTCTAATTTCTCAGAAAAACAACAAACCAGAATCCAAACCCAAACAGTAAAGATGGATCCAAGCCAATATGCTATTCGCACTCCAGAAACCTTTAAGAAGGCTTTAACTCCTTCTCAAAAATAGAAACAAATAGCCCCCTCTCAAAAAGAAAAACATTCAAAATTTGTCACAGTAGCCATTCTACCAATTTTACCTATCGAAAAGAAATTTTTATCAATTATCTTAAAAGGACTATGTGAAGGAAATCCTTCCTATTGCTTACTTGCAAAGTAGTTATGTGTTCAATTCTAATCCAACAAAAAAATATATGTTGCTATGAACAAGTGTTAATAACCACAAGATCTGTTGAAATAAAACATGAGAAGAATGATCTCAGAATTGCTTATTCCAGCATAAGAATTGTCAAGTAAAGAAAATTGGAATTCCTTAGCAATCCATGCACCTGTACAATTTAAGGTACCCTTCTGGCCGCCTTCATACAATTACATGGATTATTTGGATGCTTGGAACAATTTCTTGCTCCTATGAGAAGGAAGCAATGGTTTATTAAGTATGCGATAACAAAAATAGTTAAATATCCCCAATGGTGGAAGCAATTTGGAGCAATAGTAGACATTCTCTGCGAAAATAGAAAACAAGAACTTGCAGCTTTAGTCAAAGAAGAAAATTAGGATCATCTCCCCCAAATATATTCTGAATTGCAGATTTTTCTTTGAAAAGAAGATCAATTTTGTTATTGGATAGAACTTCAAAATAGAATTAATAGAAATCGTTAGATATCTATGCCAAGAGATTAAGGTAGGAGGATTGGGAATCTCCGAAACCTACATTAGCAGGCAAAAATGATGCTTCATCAACTAGCTCTTCAAAAAGAAAATCCAAATTGCAGCTGCAACATGAATTAGCAAAGTTGTATTCCGAATTGCAAGAAGCAAATGAAGTTGAAGAGGAACAATTAGCATTATCTCCATTGGTGACAATGGGGACTACATGGGCCCACAAGGAATAGCAACAGCTTAATTGCTGTATTCTCCATCAGAATACCAAAAAAGAATAAAAAAGAAATTTGAAAAGATTGAATGGATTAGATTCAGAATAGTCAAAATTGTGATAAAGATGTCATTCATTGTCCCAAGTAAGGCAGACCTCTATATCAATTATTTGGCAGGATACTTAATTGATTACCACTTGCAATATTTCTTGAAAAGAATGAGAAGATAGATGGAGTAGACAGGTAAAAGAATCCAACTCATCATGGAACTAGAAAGCAAGGACCATCACCTTAACTTTCATAGTGGAGGATAACAATGGAAAAGTAACCTTAATAGTTCCTATGCTAATGAACGCCTATTTGATCTATTTCAAAAGGGTATATTTGAGTTATAAATGGAGTTTCTAATATTATTTCTTCGTTCAAATCTTTAATTAATATAAAAGAGTTAATAAAACAAAATTTTTTATTACAAATATGAGATTTAGATAATTTTTAATCTATTTTCAGAATTGCTTATTACAAATATGAGCTTTAGATAATTTTTAATCTATTTTCAGAGGCTAAATATAAAACATTTAAAATATTTTGAAAATAAAAGTATATGGATTTCCGAAGACTTAGTCTTTAAGTATATGTCCAATATAACTTCATAAAATTTTTCAAATTATAAAACATAAAAACTTGTTGTAAAGAAAGTAGGCTTTGATGCTCTTTAAATAAACTTCATTTAAAACTTCAAGTTATACACTGAGAAAGCTTGAAAGGGAGTACAAGAGAATGCTTTGAGAGTGATTGAATGCTCAGCCATTTAAGCCGTGCCTTCAAACTTACAAGTGAATTCTATTTGTAGAACTTCTAAGCGGACTTCTAATAAATTGTTTCAAGTCCGGATCAGGATATGCAAATAATTTAGATTCCTTTTGAAAAACTAAAGTACAATAATTTCAAATAAAACAGACTTCTTTAATAAAGCTATTTTCCACTTGATTTTCAAATTGCTTTGCCAATTGTCTTCAATTTCTGCTAGTTGTTATCCTCCACTACCAAAGTTGAGGTAACGGTCCTTGTCTTCTAGTTCCATGATGAGTTGGATTCTTGTATCCATCTGCTCCATCTGTCTTCTCATTCTTTTCAAGTAACATTGCAAGTGGTAAGCAATTAAGTATCCTGCTAAATAATTGATACAGAGGTCTGCCATACCTAGGACAACGAATGACATCTTAATCACAATTTTGACTATTCTGAATCTAATCCATTCAATCTTCTCAAATTTCTTTTCTATTTTCTTTTTTGGTAATCTCATGGAGAATACAGCAAATAAGCTGCTGCTATTCCATGTGGGTCCATGCAGTCCCCATTGTCACTGAATGGAAATAATGCTAATTGTTCCTCTTCATCTTCATCTACTTCTTGCAATTCGAAATAAAACTTGGCTACTTCTTGTTGGATCTAGAATTTGGATTTTCTTTTTGAAGAGCAAGTTGATGAAGCATCATCTTTGCCTGCTGATTTTGGTTTCGGAGATTCTTTGGGAACCCATCCTCTTACCTTAATCTCTTGGTATAGATATCTAAACTTTTCAATTAATTCTATTTTGAAGTTCCATCCCATAATAAAAATTAATCTTCTTTTTAAAGAAAGATCTACAATTCTGAATATATTCTGGGAGATGATCCAAATTTTCTTCTATGACAAAAGCTGCAAGTTCTTGTTTTCTATTTTCTCAGAGAATGTCTATTGTTGCTCCAAATTGTTTCCACCATTGATATAGCCATTAGGGATATTTGACCATTTCTATTCTGCCGTACTTGACAAACCAAGTATGACTTCCTTCTCGTAGGAACAAGAAATTGTTCCAAGCATCCAAATAATCCATGTATTTGTATGAAGGTGGCTTGAAGGGTACATTAAATTGTACGAGTGCATTAATTGCTGAGGAATTCCAATGTTCCAAATCTAATAACTTGAGAATTCTAATCCTGGAATAAACAAATCTCGAGATCGTTCTTCTCATGTTCTATTTCAACGGATCCCATGGCTATTTACACATGTTCATAGAAATATCTATTTTTTGTTGGATCAAAATTGAAAACATAACTACTTTGCAAATAAGCACTTGGAAGTATTTTCTTCACGTAGTCCTTTTATGATAATTGAGCAAATTTCTTTTCGATAGGTAAAATTGGTAGAATGGCTACTGTGACAAATTCTGATTGTTCTTCTTTTTGACAGGGGGCTATTTGTTTCTATTTTTGAGGAGTTACAACCTCCTTAAAGGATTCTGGAGTGCAAATAGCATACTGGCTTGGATCCATCTTTACTGTTTGGGTTTAATTGGATTCTGGTTTTTGTTTTTCTGAGAATTTAGAATGAATAACCAATTTACTGGTAGAGCTAGTTAAAGGAGGGAAATCAGCTAGTACTGTAAATCTATTTGATGAAGGAGGGAGAGCAGGAGGTCGGCTAGTTTGCATCCTGGCCCTGAGTTGGCCCTGAGTTATGGATGAGGGTCTCATTCTTTCCCTGCAAAAATTCTCTCATAAGGAAATCAGCTAATGAATTTTTGTCACCATTAATAAATTCAATTTCAAAATCAAAGGCAGATAAGATGGCTTGCCATCTTGCAAATATTTGTTTAGAAACCAGATTTTTGACATCTTTAATTAACACTTCTTTTGCAGACAGTCTGTTCTAATAAAAAATCTTTAATTTACCAAATCATCTTTCTACAAAAGAAATGTGAAAGGTGGAGAGTCCTACATGCAACCGAAGTCATCCGAAGCAATGATTTTAACTTTCCAATTTTGTTTGATACAAGTATTTTATCTGTTTAACCTAATTGTTAGCTCTTTCCTGTTCAGAAATGCACTTCCTAAAATTTGAAACTCTTGGTTAATGGTTAATATGCTACACAAATGAAACCATGATTGCTGTAGCTCATATGTTTGTGTACAACTGAGTCTTGACTTTCTAGTATTTTTCATTTAACCAGATATTCTAAGTTCAAAGTGTGGGAAACATCACTTTGTATTTTTTGGATAACTTTGGTGGAGCATCTATTCTAGGATGACCTTCTAGAGTAGATTTTGAATATATCTGGTTGCAGTCCTTGCCTTAAATTGTTCAGAGTATATTAATTTTATGAATCTAATAGTGGACTTATATAGTCCCTTGTGCAAGTCATGGCCTAAAAATCTAATTTCGGTCCCAAAAAAATTCAATTGACTAGCACTTACCACCAGCCCATTTTTCTTGACTATGTCTAGAAAAATATTCAAGTGTTTAAAGTGTTGGTCTAGTGACTCACTAAAGACTAACACAGCATCTATATATACTATTGTAAAACTAGTACAGGGGTTAAATATGTCATTCATTTCCATTTGGAATTCAAAAGGAGCATTCTTAAGTCCAAACGGCATAACATTCCATTCAAATTGCCCTAAGGGTACATTAAATACAATTTTGTACTCATCTTTTTCTACTATTTTAATTTTCCAAGATATTGAGTTCATGTCAAATTTACTACAAATAACGGATTTAATAGTTCTTTTAAGTAAATCTCTTTTATTAGGTATAGGGTACCTAATCCATTTTAATACTTTATTTAAAGGTTTATAATTAATGACTAATGTAGGTGCTCCTCTTTCCTTTTCAACATTATTATTAACATAAAAAGGAGAGCAACTCCAAGGTGATATAGATTCTCTAATCATTTTCTTATCTAATAAATCATGTATTTATTTTTTACAGGTTTCTATTAATTCCTGATTCATCTGGATGGGCCAAGCTTTAGTAGGAATATCAGTCTCATTAAATCCTTATATAAAGAGTAGTTCTACTTCATGAGACTTCCTATTCCAAAAGGCTGTAGGAGTGTCAAAAAATACTTCCTTTTTAATTTTATTTTCTATTTCAAGAATTCTATTCTTGTAATCTTCTTTTTGTAATTGTAATTTTGTTCTTTTATATTTAACTTCTCCTTTTAAGAAATTTATTTGACTTGATTTTCTAAAAGTTTTATCTTTTAAAATTTCTATAAATATTCATTTAGGTTTATTGAGGAATGGAAAAGTAACCTTAATAGTTCTTATTCTAGTATGAACACCTATTTGATCTACTTCAAAAGAGAATCTCCATGTTATAAGTGGAGTTCCTAATATTATTTCTCCTTTCAAATCTTTAATTAATATAAAAGAGTTAATAAAACAAAATTGCTTATTACAAATATGAGCTTTAGATAATTTTTAATCTATTTCCAGATCCTGAATATAATCTAGTAGATATTTTTTCATAATATCTAGTAGGAATTACTCCTTCTCGTATACAATTTTGGTCAACTCCAAAATCTAAGAGATCCGTAGCTTCTATTACAAAATTTTCAATTTTTAGAATTATAGGAATATATAATTTTTGAAATGTAGTACTTTTAATAATATCAATAAATTTTTCTGTTTCAATCTTATTTGGGGTTTCATCGTCATCTTCTATTTTCTCTAAAAATGGTTTAACTTCAACAAATTTTAATTTTATTAATTCTTCATTAAGGCTATTAATTTCTTCAGTATGATTCTTATCATTTTAATTTAAAATTTTTATTTCTTCTTTAATTTTTTTTATTTCAAACTTTAAATCTTCTAAAGTTGTTTCTTTATTTTTAGATTTAAATTTATCATATACTTCTTTTACACTATATGGTTCTACTTTAGTGGATTCATTATTAAATAAAGAATTCTTTAATTTAGATAAATATTCTTTTTTAACATTTGGTGCTTCAATTTAATCTAATAATTCAGAGAATAATTCTTAATTTCCTTTTGATATTTTATTAAACTAATCATATTAATTTTCCAAATTTCTTCATTACAGTTACAAATTCCATTAAATTCACAAGAATTGTCAGATTCAGTTTTTGATTCACTAGTGTAGGGATGGCAAAATGATCTGGCCCGATGGATACCCGACCTGACTTGATCTGTTTGGGACGGGTTTTACCTGACTTGTTTAAGGATGGGGCAGGTATGGGTTTTATAAAGGAGACCCGCGCACAGGTCAGGTCGGGCCTGGGGTTGGCCAGTGACCTGACCCGCCCTATTTAATATACACATTTTATAATTATATTTTATATAAAATAAAATACTAATTTTGCAGTAAAATTTTTACTA
>JAOXNR010013026.1:2992-30058 GCA_028571225.1 Parsonsia alboflavescens
AATGTTATAAAGTGCATTAGTGCACTTTATATAAAGTGTTTATTCACAATAATTGACATTTTTGAATAAACGGAAATGTATTTCATATGAAATGTATTAGTATTTCATATAAAGTGTTCTTATGCGTAATTCCATGTGTTATAAGTGCATTCTCCATCATAGCATTTCCGATATATGAATAATGTTATAAAGTGCATTAGTGCACTTTATATAAAGTGTTTATTCACAATAATTGACATTTTTGAATAAACGGAAATATATTTCATATGAAATGTATTAGTATACTCTATAACATTACTCTCTCTCTCTCTATATATATATACTCAATGATAATTTAAGCATAAGATACTTAAATTTGAATTTATTTTGTGTTCAAAATGTTTAACAGATAGCGACTACATGACATAAAAAACAATGGTCGTATAAGAACAAACAATTCTTGTTATTGTGAATAATTTAAAAACTTCAAGGTCTACAAATACAAAGATGAAGATGAGAATCCTCTTCAAAAGAATAAAAAAAGGGCTTAAATTATAAATATTAATGATGTGGCTTTAGACTAAGAATTGACACGGCAAATGTTTCCTGTCCAGAGGGGCCCCTGAATCATTGCATCCACGGCAAATCAAGCAACAACAAGAAGGTTATCCTTTGTTTTCAGAGATAAACTTCTGATCCTAAAATAATAATGGTACAACTGTTTCTGGGTTTGCTTGATGTTTTCAGTTTTTTTAATCAGCATTTCTTGCAAGTTGTATTAAAATTTCGGCTACAAAGCCAGCCTTACTGATTGGGATATTGTGGGCAAGATGAAGATATATATTTACAAAGTGTCGTCTCCACATTACTTTCCTCCTATCAACTTTTCCACATTGCTTGAGAGTACAAAGTCATCAAGAATCGTCTAAAACTCCTCCCATATCCCATGGCCTCCAAAACAATAGGAGAATTGTTGCTGTCTTCTTGGCAACTTTTATGTATATATAATGCTATAGAGCACACAATTAAGTTTTTAACAGTCAAAATTAACAATCGATATTTGATTTTATTTTTTCTTTAATAAAAAAATTATATTTTGCAAATATATTTTATATACTATATCCTAAAAAAATAAACAAAACCCTAAAAGTATTGGATCAAAGTTATTATTTTTTTTAAATAAATAAAAAATAATTAACTTTAACTGTTACAGTGCACTCTGTACAGAGTACACTAGCATTTTTGTATATATATTATCCTTTCTCAAGTAGAAAATTATACTTCTTGATAGGCAGATTTGTCACCCCACCTTCAATTGGAGTATATACAAAGAGAGGTAAGGTAATAATTCACTGCCCCTTCTTTCAAAGTTTTTGGACAAAATCAAACTATACCCTCTTTAACTAAACTCAATCCTCTCATTTCTATAACCTTTCCGTCCCTTTCCTATTGCAAAAAGTCAATCCACACACCTAAATCCTTTCCCACCAATGTCTTCATTTCAAATATCGATATATGGAGTATAATTGTTTACTTTGTCCTATGCTACCTACCTAATCCCAACAACAAATATTTCTTTAAAAGAGTAGTCTTGCAGTAATTTGATAGACCAATCATGGAATGTTTCACTGTTTTCTCACAAAATAAATAAATAAAGGAGAAGAGAATGCAGTTAAAAGACAGCATTTCTTTGTATAGATTTTTTCAGATTGCTTGAAATCTACGACCATATACATACAAAATACAAAAGGGCCCCAAGAATATAATTAAAGCTTCAAGAACACAGAGAACCAACAACAAACATGTACATATAAATCCAACAAGGTGGCACTTGTATTTTTCTCTCTTATTAGGCTGGCTCTCCTATACCTTATTCCCTTACTCTAGGTGGGATAATAATAGTATAATAAATGGACATATCATCATGACTTTTATTTAAGAAATATTCCCCAAACTTTTATCATCATTCTCTCTCTAGCTTTCTCTCTCACACACACGCACACAGAAACACTAATTGAAGAAGGATGAAGTGTGGAATGTGAGTCACTCACCAGTATCCTTGGATAATACGGAAAAGAGTATAGCAAGAGGCCAGGGCATTGATATCTCACGCGGAATTGTAGCATCATTTGTGAGAACGAAAACAGTAGAAGAAGCCACCTGACTTGTTTCCCATACGGTAGACACAGGATCATAAAACTTGCTACCAAACATTTGAAGAAACAGGACCAAAGTCCTTTGAAGCCCCTACAACATCCAATCCACCCACAAACTGGGTCCGTCCTAGTCCTACATGTCACTTTCTTCATGCACCCAGGACGCCTGACCCGCAGTAATCACAACAAAGTTATTTGCACCAATCCACTTTTGCCAGTGGATAGAGTCTCTTTCTGTCCCTGTTGTCAAAATAATTATCAGTTTGAATTTCCTTACCAGTAAAACATTAGTTTACTTCCTTTCTTTCAACAAGAAAAGAAGATAAATTTAGAATCAGAAGAACTTTTTCTTTCTTTTCTCCATCTCCCTTTCTCTCACTCCTAAAAAACCAAGACAGGAATAAAGATAATAAAGGGAGAGAAAGATGATCCTGGTCCTTGAATTTTCAGAAGGATCCCATGTGAAGTACACATAATAACCCGTAACTCAATACTCCTGAAAATGTCAATAGGACAAAAGCTATTCAGTATCAAATGAATTGGAACAATGTAACGGAAGCCAATATTCAATCCATGATTAAGAAACTGAGGGGTACAAGGTGCAATCAAATAGAGTGGATTCAAAGTTGTGGAAGTTACCAACATTTTTTGTTGAAGGTTAGCCATAGTCCTGGAAAGCTTCTACACACATTGAGAGTTTTCCCCCAATTTCTCTGAAGCTTGAATGTCAGCTATATTTTTCAGACAAATAACTATAAAACTGAAGCAGCAACCGTTACAGATATAAAAATAAAAATCCAACAGGTGCCACCATGACATCATCTTCATAGGCACATGACTCCAAGCAATGATTGTAAAATATAAAAGTGGACCCTTATTATTTATTTACTATATTGATTGGTACTATTTATTTACTATATTGATTGGCAAGCTGAACAAGGCCAACTGTGGGTCATATCTTAAAGCACTGAGGTAAATATTAGATATACGAGATGTGCCATTAACTGGTGTCTGCCCTAAGTTGGCATAACACATGAAAATACAAGGCAATCTTCCAGCACCATGCTGTGTTTTGTTAGCTAGACGAATTAATATTTGATAAAAGTTTAGTAATTAAAATATCATGTAAAATCATAGATTCCATCAAGAAATGACTTGTACTACAGCATGTAGCGTTGGAGATATAAATTCCTATCTTGGGTGTGGTTAGCTAAACACATATCAAGTTGTTTTTAATGAGATGTGTTATCATCTGAAGCCCATAAACCAATGCATTCATTTATCAAGCCAACTTAGAGTTTTGGATTAATGGAATATCTGTGAGGAACAAATCCACTTCAACCATTTCAATTCAAGGTTAAACATATTCCAAGTCCAAAGAGAACCAATTTCACCTATATAATTTTAAATCCTAAACTACACTGACAAGAATTGTTTTTTTCTGTCCAGGATTCTTTAAAAGCAAGCAAATTTCTGCAGTTATAAATGCACATCTTACAGGCATTTTCAGTTCAGTTACATCAATTTAACCTTTTGAATCCATTACTTAATCGAAGACAATCAGGTTCATGCAGCAGTTATCGGGTAGCAATTAGAAAGAAGTTTGTCCTGTTTCATCATAACAAAGTGCTTTCAACTCTTTCCATTAATAAAAAGTTGACAGGTTAATGTTCTTTGTCTCCAGTCTGCTCACTCCATAGTGAAATTTACCTAGAAGGATCATAATGGTTGTAAATCTGATGCTTTGTTTTGGTGAATAGGAATGTGATCCTCTGATGCCAAGCAACAAAGATGTAAACACTATAAGAACCTTCAAAGGAGAGGAAGGGGAGAATCTCATCATCCATGAAGCTAAGTTGAAGTTAATATTGTGAAAGAGAAGACAACCTACTGAACATAACAAGAAAGAAACATCTTGATAGCATAATGTTAGCTTGATATTGTTAACTCATGCCAAAGGTTTGAAAAAGATGAATACGGTAGTAGTGGTGGAAAAACTGCTTGGTCATCAGGCTAAAACATTGTATCCTTTAGGTAATATAATTCCTGAAAAAAACTTAGGGATTTAAATTGGGGCACCTCACACAACTTAAAGATGATATAGTTGTTTGCCAGAGAATAATTATTCTGAAAAAAACTTTCGACTACAGGTGCATGATTTATTAGCAGCATTTTCCATTCCGACAGCTTTTAACCAAAACATGTTCACAAAAGCAAGGATGTGGTTTTTCTGTCTACCATATACCAGCCATGTGGTAATCAGATGGAAAAACATGAACACTTCAATCACAATAATGTAATCTTCACAAACCAAAGGCAAGAGAATGCTAAAAAAAATTTACAAATTGAATCAATTATGGTAGGGATCAACAATAAAATACAACAATTGAATGTCTCCTGGAACCTAATCCATGATCCATATTAACTCGGAACTATGGCAATTCAGAAGCAACAAGTAGGTAGAGAACATTATAAAGTTCCAGATTCTCAATTGATAATTTTCACAAAAAATTTGAAAAAAAAAAATAATAACAACCAAAGTAAAAGATTCTCTGGAGATAGAGTATGACTTTCTGGCACACTGAAAAGCTATGAAGAAACAAAGGAATCAATATTTTAGCTAATTCAGATTCAAAAAGAAGTTAAGAAATGTTTGAATCCACTCTCCTTATCAATACAAGAAAGAAAGAAAGAAAGGATATATACAACTTGGGGAAAGAGAAAATGTAGGGCTACGGTCGATAACCATTGGTAAAGCACGTCATGATGGGAAGTGAGCTTTGGAAACATGAACAATGATTAGTGGAAACACGGGTATTGTGTATTTTAGGGAATAGGCTTCACTCAATTATGCACCATTTATTGCAGACTGAGCTAAGACAAGACAATGAGACTCTGTTTTTTGCCTCACCTATTTCTGATGATTATGTCATCCAAAAAGAATAATGGTTCTAGAAAAGGAACAACATGAATTTTGGGATGTTGATTGATCTTTTGCCAGGAACATGAACATCCACTAACAGTGCCACTTAATGGACAGCCTATGCATATTTCCATCAACCTAACTATAATTAAAGGAAAGAATAGTCAAATTTTGGAGACATGTCTGAAAACATTTTGGTAGAAATTGTACAATGAACAATTTGATGAGAAAAGGACAACTGTACTTTGTCCTGGTTGGACAAAATACTTAAGTTACTTCAAAGAAATGAATTGCCACAAAGTTTACAGATGGTGATGATTTCATGGCAACTGAAGTCAAAAAGATATCTTATTTCCACTTGTTTCCAGGTTTTTTAAGTAGGATGTATTGCTGGCAATGGTAATTGAGGTTATAATTATTTTTAAAATATAAAATGTGTTTACAGAAGAATTACATCACTGAGAGAATTATGTATAATTTTCAGATATCGCATGATGCATATGAATCTAAATTTTGCAATATAGTTAATCTTTTCATGATACTGAATTATGTTATAATTTACATTACAAATTGCCTGTTTGATTTCACATATAGTGACATCTAGTGTATAAATCTATGCATTTCTAAAGTTTCCCCACAAGAGGGGCTCCAGGGGCTTTTGGACTTTGCCCAGAATGTCTCCTCCGGCCATCTAGCTAGAGCCTCTGATACAATTCCTAATGGGTTCTAGAAGTTATGATACCCCATAACTCTCCCCAGGAATCAAACCCCGTGTCAGCCAATCCACTTACCAACCCTCCCGAGTACGCTTGATATCTTCATGTACACAATGCTGAAGCAATCACTGAATCTTAATGCCAAATTCAATTATTGCATAGTTCTATTAATTCCATACATGGTACAAGACACAAGCCAATTAAAGTTATCATGTTTTCACAATTGAGAAAAATTATTAATTAAGTGCTAAACAAATTCTTCTGTGCTACAGAAAGGTTATTCTCATAAACATGGGGATATAAATGTCCATGGAAGGAGTTATCAAACCTAATACAGGATTATAAGTTCTTCAATAGAAATTAAGTACAACAAAAGAGATGACACTTTAACTAAGAAACAACCACTTGACTCTAGGAAAGAAAATTTTGCAATACAGGATTAAAAGTTTCCCTATGGGAAGTAAAAATATAACAAAAGAGGTGCCACTTTAAAGTAAACCATTTTTTTCATAAGAAAAAAGAAAAAGAAAGAACTACTTGACTTTAGGAAGATAAATGTTGTACCTAGCCCTAGAGTTGAAACAAGTGAGACTAAGTTTCAAAGAGGAGGAGAACAAAGAAAAAGGAACAGTGAAAATCCCTCTCACACTAACCAGGCATATAAAATGTCTTTATAGAGAGGTTCAAAACAAAGGACATAAAAGTTAACACATAAGTCAGGGGCTGTTGAACTAATGCTTTTTCTGATAACTGCACCCTATGCCATGATCACACTGCCAAGAAGCAATGGAGTTTACAAGCAAGTAAACTCAAGATGTTACAGCCTTTATATAAAGAACGGAAATGAATTCCACATTCCAGAGTGTATAGAAAAGATAGACACATGCACATGTTCACTGAACAAAATCTACACCGCCACCTGCAAAGTCAATTTGCATTTCAGCATGAGGATGGACATCGGCATAAATTCTGAAACATCACCCTATATACTAAACCTACATCTTTAATTTGGAAAATCATGATTGTTCATTGGAGGGAAAGACATTTAACAAACCATTAACCAAGCCCTTTTTAGTTATGGCATTAAGAATTCCACATGAAAAACTAACTCAAATAAATTCCTCAAATTTGATAGTAGAAATTAGACTAATAAAAGAAGATTTGCATGGTTCTTATTTGTTTACCATGAAGAAATGAATTATGTAGTTCTTAGACTCACAACCAAAATTTTAGGTTTGAAGTAATTAACATCCGTACGAGTAAACTAAATATAACCGGAAAATGCCTGTCTACTTGTAATCTTGGCAGCCTAACCAAGAGACAATTCTCCCCAACATTTCAAGTACTTTAAATAGAATTACAAGCAAATGAAACAAAAAATGCAGCAGACTCCCATTAACAAATATTCCTTTAAACCAATAAGATGCATAACTTCTAGAAATGCAGATACTCTTCCCCGCCCAATTAAAAAAAAAAGGGGGGGGGGGGGGTGGAATTTAGAATCACTAAACCATAAAACAAAAAACTTTCAAGAATGTCATACATTCCTTTAATATTTATTACAACGGGATGAAATTGGGCGATTATTTCAGGAACTCACAGTATATTTTCCCTTAGATTAATCAAAGCATATTTTCTTCGATCAAAAGCAAAAGAAAGTAAGAAAAGTTCAGCAAAATCATCAGAAGCACACGAAAGAACATAATTAAGTACAACCTAGAACATTCACTTCAAATCAGCAGGACTCACCATTTGGCGGAATTGGGCATGGCCTCCGCAGTTTGGTATTTTAGCCATTGCATTGAGATTCCCCTTGCTTTTGCAGACAAACAACGACTATTGCAATATGGAATTTTCTAGAGTTTTTGCCATAGGAGGGTGTCACGTGATTGCAGATTTTTGGATCGGAAAATTATGGGGCCACGCAGCTATCCAACCATGCGATTTGACCCAGTCTTCAGTTGGTTAATCCTATTGGCACCAAAGCCCCCCTGAAATTGTGATTTTAGTTAAAACGCCACTTCAAGTTGTATTTTGGTTAATTCTTCACTTTGATTTGATTAACTCTAAATTTCCTTCTTTTTTTAAAAAATTAATCTCAACTTTTTAAATAAAGAACCTAACTAACTAACTAACTAAGAAGTATTTGAGTTCAATTTACCCTTTTCAAAATATATTGAATTAAATTCAATTTAGTTTATCATAAAAAATAATATTAGGCACTTTTCATTCTATTTTATTCTTTTTAATTTTATTAAGTGTAATAATTTTAAGTTAATTCAAATGATTTCCATTTTGTCCCTTTAAGTTTATTCTTGTCGTTACTTTTAATTTATTTTTTATACTTATACTTATTCATTTTAATTTATTAAATACTAGATAATAAATAATAATAATAAGCACTTTTAAATATATTTTTTCCATTTTTATCTTTATTCAATTTAATCTAAAGTAATTTATTTCAATCAAAAAGCACTAAGGCATACATCACTAATAAATTGATATTACACATGCTTTACTAAAATAGTCACAGCATAATAAAATACATAATAAAATGTATTTTAAACTAAACAAAAAATATATAAGGATAAAATATATTACGCTATGCCACAACTAAAACTAAATATCCTCCAGTGCAAGAGGTAGATCATCTCAGGAGGCTTGAGGTGCCGTGGGGAAGAGCAAATGAGATGCATGCAATCCATTAGAAGATGAGGCATACCCATGTGAAGATGATGGCTGGAAAACATGTGGCAGAGATGATGATGGCTAAAACGGATATGTTTCAAATGATGATGGCTCGAAACGGATATGCCTGAGATGATGATGCTTGCCAAGGATGTGATTGAGATGGTGGTCTTGACTGTCTCAAAATGTCCATAAACGATGCATCGGCAAAATCTCCAAAAAGTCTTCGCTAATCATGGTAGACAGATGACACCGAAGGATAATATGGAACTCCTGACAAATGTGGATAGAATGTTGATAGTGGGGTTAGGATTGAGTGTCCAGGTCCAGCATACCTCACTAATGACACTTCTAAAAACCTGGGGGCAACAAGATAAGTTGGGATCTGGAATACATCTTGCCCTATACTCCTCGATTTGCTAAATCCCATAGGACTAGTACTGTGCTTTGCGAAACCCATGGGACGAGACACCTCTCTAAGCGTTGTATGACGAACACGTGATCTCTGGGGCTTGTCAGATAGAGGGGAGTCATCATTGACCTTCTCAGGTGGAGGAATAGGACAACCCCACCCACCGGTAACAACACATTCATTCATAATCTAAAAAAAAAATAAACCCCTCATCGGCTTGAATGAAAGAAGAATGAGTGATAACATCTCCCCTCTTGTAAATTGGATTCTACCAAAAAGAATTGACAACAACTATCAATTATTGTTTGAATCTGAGCCATACAAATATTATTAAGGGTTATGGCAAGAATGGTTTCACCGCGAACAAGAATCTCATGAACTTGCACGACAACTGCATGATCTCGATTCACTTGTCCCCGGTTGTGTAGCCTACAGATGCCAAGAAAAATGGCAACAAGTATCATTTTGCGATCCAATAGATAAAGATGGAAAATAATTGTATGTTACTGCGTAGGTGTTGATACTACATGGTGCATTTAGCTCTTGGCATGACATAGGTAGCTGGATGACAATTTAAGAGTGATGAGTACCACTAGGACTACACATCCAATGGTATGATATCAAACAAGGATTAGCAAGTATCCAATTTTAGCTGCACCATTGTTTTTATGCAACGTTACTATCTTATGCTACTGTTTGTGTTTTATCTTAAGATTATATGTTTTATTGTTGTATTCATCTCTTTAAACTACCATATTGTGAAGTAAGAGGAGAAAGGAATATGCCACAAGTGTTCTTTAAATGAAGTGTGGATGTATTAGTTATTTGGAAGATGAATGGATTTAAGCAAAACATGAAAAATTGGTCAAATGAAAATTTCACAACAAAACAAGAAGAAGACAAGGTTTCATTTAATAACACAACATAATTGTTGGTGCTAAGTCTCTTCTTAGAAGTGTGGCATTCTGATTCCTCATCTGATATCTCTCGATCGAGATTGTCACTCCCAATCTTTAGCCAACTATTCATTTTCTTGGACATGCCAAAGACAACCTTGTAACCTCTCCCACATTATACTCAACCTAAACTCTTCTCGTGTTATTCTCATCTGCATTCATTTTTTTCCACTCGAACACGCATGAGCATTGACTCAAACAATACTAGAGTGTCCCACGACATTAGGAAGGCATGGGGTTTTGGACGTTGCAAGCTAAACTCCTTGATATGATCTAAATGCTTTTGATGAAGAACTATGCATTACAAGCACATGTGTTATGTTTCATCTCTTTGTAGGTCTAAATAGTATGCATAATCGTCCTTCAAAATCCACAAGCATCCTATGGCCTTGAATAGCATGCTCGGACTCCACTTGTCATAGATTGTCATTTCTCCACTTTTAAAGGACCTACATGTAATGAGAATTTGGACAATAGAAAAAACAAGAATGACATAAGCATTATTGAGAAAAAAACAAGCCATAATGAATATTGAAGTATGCTTGAAATAGATTATAATTATTATAGTACATCAGGTTATGGGTCTTTAAGGTACAATGACATGTAATCAAATAATATAAAATGGAAGCAATTAACGTAATGCAATCCCAACAAGTTGAGACAACTCTGCTTGTGTCCATACTGTTTACATTTGGAGTATTTATATTGTCTTGGCACATTCTAATCCATCTCATTATAGAAATGGATACCAATTTTTTCTATTGAGTCGAATGGCGACGACATTTGACTCTCGATAGGGACCAAAATGAGAGGGTTGAATGGCCAATATGCCTCATGTGGAATAGGTCTCCATGAGGCATCATATGCCATGAGATAGAAATTCATCATCCAACAAAGACACTTGGGATCAATGTTCTTCGCTGCTTTGCATACAATTATCATGTGAGAACAAGGCAAACGATATATTGTCCACTTGCCACAATTGCAAAATCATTTCAACATATTCACCCCGAAACTGTTTAGGGGCCAATATGATATTCTGCACAAGCTTGTCACTTCATAAATTCCGATTCTCACACCATACCAAAATACTCGGAGTCCCGCAGCCTTCATTTTTCATTTCTTGTACATGGCCCATGTTCATTCTAGAAAGAGTGTCTCGATTTTGTCGGCATCCAACAAATGATCCCTAAAGTAAGCAACACATTTGGTTATGGACAATGGCCTTTATTGGCAATGCACATACACCCTTCATCATGTTGTTGTAGGTCTCGAAAATATTAGTGGAAATTACATTCAACACATTTTGTAAGACGACACCATCTTGAACCAATCATGAATGTATGTCCAAATTACATTCACAATCTCTCCTTGAGATTGTAATGATCATCTATTTGACGACCCATCATCATGTGTGCTCATTTGGAATCCTTATAATCTGCCAACCATTCAAATTTTCATGAGGAAAGGCTGGGATTTGCCATTTGCAATTTGTAGACCTTGCCCACTTACACCATGCATCCCAAACGTGGTCCTTCACTCATGGACCTTAAAGTCATGACCAATGGAAAGGACATGGACACTAATTGTTGCTTTCACATCATCCCTATTAGCAAATTTCATACCAACTCAAATTTTTCAAGTGTCTCGTGGCCACATATCAATACTCCAACTAGGCCCATAGGATGCACAAGCATAAGAATTCCAGGAAATTGGTCTATTAAGGTACTTGGTTCCATTACACTTATGGTAGCCATGAGCAAACTCGATCGAAATATTGAGTTTTGCCACAAGTGAAGCTAGAACGATACCCTCATTTTCTTCATCTTCGTTACGATCGTGTTCCTCTATCACATTTTCCTCAACAGCATTAGGTGCACTACCCCCAATCCTCGATAACATTCTCGTCATTATCTATGAAGACTGCTTCAGTTGCTCTAACTGGTTCATTTGATGAAACTTGACTTGAACTACCACATTGTAAAGAGTTTCCAATACCAAAATAAGGGTCTATATTGTTTATTTGACACTTCAAACGAGAGAAATAATGGTTTAGTTCCAAAGTCTAATAATTTTATGGTTGGCGTTGATCTTAGAGTTTACATTAATGGTTTAAGTTAGATTAAGATATAAAGTTTACAATCAACTGTGAGGTCAAAGTAACTAAACCAGAACTTCTAATATATAAATCATAATCTATATCTAAAATTCTAAAACCATAAAATCAAAATATTTAAATCTTAAACTATATCCAAAGATCTAAAACCATATAACACCTTAATTCCTAAATCATAAACTATATCCAAAAATCTAAAACCATATGCACGAATATCTAAATCATAACCTATATCCAAAAATCTAAACTGTAATCATTAATTCAGAAAAAATATGAATAAGAATTACTAAAATAACTAAAAACATAACATTAATCGCATTAAATAAAAAAATTAGAATAACATGGTAATTCAAAAAACATATGAATAAAACAAAAAGAAAAAAGAAAAAAAAAAACAAACAACATAACAATAATTTCATTAAGTAAAAAAATTTAACTAGATATGATTATTTAGAAAACATATCTTAACATGATAATATAAGCAAATATATATACTAAAACAAATAAACTAGGATAACAATATAAAATTCATTGAAGTGAATAAAAATTAACATGAAAGAAAGAATCTAACCACATTAATATCTATAAAAAAAAACCATGCTTATTGAGGAAATTATATAAATAAAACAAATAAACTAAAACAGTAGTATAATTTATATTGCGATAAAAAAAATATAAATAAAAAAAATCTAAAATAGTAATATAATTTATATTGCAATAAAAAAACATAAAATAAAATTTACAATATACCACTTTATTAAAAAGAAAGAAGCTAACAGTGTAATCAAAGAAAATATAAAATAACTAAATAATATCATAAAAAATAGAATATACTGAATTCTAATATATATATATATATATATACATATTTATATGGAAATGTTATTGTGGACATCAGATCTCAAATTATATTGTGATTCTATTAAGTTTTTAACAATCAACTAATCAATCATCTTTTTTTTCTTTTAAGAAAAAATAAATTCTTTTTTATAAATACATTTTACAACCTAAATTTTATAAAAATAAACTAAACCTTGGCGAGTACTCGATCAAATTTATTTTAATTTTTCTAAATATAGTTGATCGTTAAAGACTTAATAGGAGTACAATATAATTTGAGCTTCGATACCCATAATAGCATATATATATATATATATATTTATATAAATATATTTATATCCTAACAGGCTACAAAAATTATTTTGTGCCAGAAATACTTAAAACAACTTCAATTTTATATTATAGAATTAATTAATAATAAAACAATATTATTAATTAATAGAAAATATATGTACTAGTAAAATATATTATACATTTTTAATTTTCTAAACAACTTCACCTTAGTACGTAAATATATAAAAACTAAACACGGCATTAATAAAAAAAAGGGCCTAGAAAATTTAAATTAGTGATAAGAATTATCAATATATAAGCATATAATTTATTATATAAACTAACATATTTTGCAAACGCCCAAACAACCTACATATTTACCTGCTAAACAAAAAATTCAATGCCAAGAAACAATCCCTTTTTTTTTTTCTTTTTCGAAAAAAGACCCTAACTAAAAATGAAAATTTCCCCCCCTAAAGATAAACAATAACTAGTAAACCCTAACCATCCAACCTGAACAGAAACCCTAACATTTTTTTTTCTATTAAAAGAGAAACATCAAATATAAACCACAACAACAAAAGCTATAAAAACTCAAATATATTATAAATATCACATTCATATTAGACATAGAACAGATATATAATAATAAAAGTTATACTAACTGGATTGAAGAGTATTTTGAAGATGTTAACTTTAAAAAAAAATACATGATCAGTGAATGGATCCAAAAATAATCCTCAACTTTTTTTAAATTCAAGTTTTGCTCTTAAACTTTAAAATTCATCTATCATAATCTCAAATTTTCAAAATGTACACAAATATGCTCTTCTGTCCATCTTGTCGGTTAGAATTAACGGAATTCATTTATGAAATATTTGTTTGTTCAACTTCTGCACCCAAACTTTATTATTATTCAACTTTCACCCCCAGATTTTAATGTTATGTAACCATTATCCCTTACTAAATTCATTATCATGCCATGCATTGTTTATTTATACTACATGATATAAGTTATTTGTAGATTTTAACGAAACTCCCCTAACAGCTAATTTATTGTGTGTCATTTCATTTTTCTTTAAGAAGGGAAATTCTTCTTAAAGAATTTATAAAATAACATATCATTAAATCGTTAATCGTTAAAATTTATAAAATAACGATTGCATATCATTAAATCGTTAAAATTTATAAAATAACACATATCATCATAGATAATGCATGAGATGATAACACATTTAGCAAGGGATAAAACTTAGACAATAATAAAGTTAGGGGTGAAAGTTGAATGGTAATAATGTATAAGGCAAAAGTTAGACAAACAACTATTTTTAAATGTATTCCGTGAACTCCAATGGACGAGTTTGAAGGAAAGGCATATGGTATATGTTTTGAAAGTTTGAGGTTATGACATGTGAATTTTAAAGTTCAGGAGCAAAACTTGAATTTTTGTGAAGTTCAAGGTTATTATGGATCTTTTGCCAAAAAAGGAAAAGGGAAAAAAAAAAAAAAAAAGACATGTCCAAGACTCCAAAGAAAGGGACACACATGATGGTAACGGTGGCTAGAGTAATAGCGATAGCTAATCTCCGGCAAGCAGCAACAATAGTCTTTAGGAAGAAAGGGTGGCAGCCTACAAGATCAAAAAAAAAAAAAAAAAATGTAAGAATAAACCATGTAAGAAAATTTAAAGAAATGTTATAAAAAAAAAAGGACGAAAAAGCAAAAAAAAAAACCATGAAAATCGTACCTGAACAAGGAAGAACAATAGGAAAAGCGAGAGAATAGAGGAAGAACAGCAGAGAGAGAGACAGAGCGATGAAGGGCTTTAGAAGAGGGGAAGAAGGAAAAGGGCTAGGGAGATTTAAAAAGAGGAAGGGAGATGGGTAAGGAAGTTGGACAACCGGAAGGAATAAATTTCTTTGTGTGGATCAAACATTACCTTCACAAGGGAGACAAAAATTTAACCTAAATTGCCACCTTGGGTAACAATTTGACTCTACCTCCATCTGAAAAGGGAGATTCAGGGAGTGGTTCCCAAGGCCTTCCTTTCAGATGAAGTCATAGTCTCTCACTACCCTAGGTGGCACTTTGGGTACAATCAACATCGAATTGCTATCTTTCCTAGTCAGCAAACAAATTGCCACCTGATGCTATGTTCTGGACTGAAAGACCACATGGGCATGTGATTTGGGCCAAGTCGTAGTATGACCGAGCGATTTGGTCTGAAATAGTGGGACAACAACACACCCTATAATTTTCTGACCTCATATCCTACACCCCATTTTTTTTCTATTTTTATTTGCCTCCTATGGCAAAAACTCATTTTAGACATTTCCAATTCAATCAGAACTAGGAATTACTAATTCCGACGGACATTTCTAATCTAATCAAAATTTGGAATCCAGTCTAACATTTACCTAGATCTTTAAGGAATTGGATTTCTGTGTAGCTTATAAATTCTAAAATGTTTCTAAATCAACAAATTAACAAAAAGATTAGGAAAGTTTTCTTAATTTTGTTGTCTTATGTCAAGAAATCAGAACCACAATGGAGACGGAATGCATTACTACTACAGATAGTGCTTCATTACTATCGGGACGGGACCTGACGTGAAGAAGTGGCGTGTGACATAGTTCTATGAACCTACCATTGGGGACTACCACAATGGTAAAGGGCATCCCATGACATTGCACAGAATTTGTGTTTCTCATTCTCTGATCCAACACTACTCTCTTCATTGTAAGATGGAAATCAACAATATTCTTGCGATTATGCCCAACAACCTTAGCCTTTTTCACTCACCAGAATACTTTAATTCTCTTGCAACTGTTAGCCCTGATATCATTGAAAAGCATTCCTACATTCGTTAGTGATTCAATGTCAATGAGGACTACCCTATTTTTGATAGGATTTTCAATTTCTACAAGGCAGTAGTTGGCTGTTCAATTGGCATCGTCGTGATGCTTAATTGGCAAGATGTCGATATTGTCATCAATTGGGTTGGTGGATTACACCATGCCATAAGAAATCAGACATCTTGGTTTTGTTACATGAACGACATTGTTCTTGGAATTCTTGAACTTCTCAAGGTCCACATGGGAGTATATATAGACATTGGCATACACGATAGAGATGGCATAGAGGAGGCCTTTTTCACCACTGATAGAGTCATGACAGTTTCTTTCCATAAATTTGGGGACTTCTTCCCTGGTACTAGCCACATCAGAGATGTTGGGATAGGTGTAGGAAAATACTATTATGTAAATGCTCTATTGAATGGTGGGATTGATGACGAGAGTTTTGGGACTTTATTTCGTAATATGATCAAAAGGCCGTGGAGGTTTATCAGTTGGAAGTTATGGTTCTTCAGTATGGTGCAAATTTATTAGCCGGAGATAGAATAGGTTGCTTTAACTTGAGAGTGAAAGTTAATACTGATTGTCTACATTTTTTGAGATCTTTTAATGTCCCATTGATGTCTTGGGCGGCAGTGGATACACAATTTCAAATGTTGCTCAGTGTTAATGCTATAAGATGGTGGTTATAGATGGGGGAAAAGTAGATAATGAATTGCCTTACAACAAACACTATGAATACTTTGGCCCAGATTACACTCTTCTTGGGAATGGAAAAGAGAAAATGGAGAACAAGAATTTATCCAAAGATTTGGAGCAAATCAAGAATATGCTGCTTTAGCAAAACTCTTTGGGTTAGAACATGCACTAAGTGTGCAATTTTATACAACTCCTAATAGAGGCTTCTCAAATTAGAATGGTTTTGGGATATTTCTACGGTAAATTAGAGAATCTCTGTTTTCTTTCTTTAAATGTATATATTCCCCACTTTCTTTCTGTGTGAGGAACCAAATAAAATTTATTTTCTTCAATATTACATATTATTTGTTCTTCTTACATATTTGCACACATGAAAATCATTTGAATAAAGAACAAATATCAAGGCAAACAGAGCCTTACCAAATCAAGAAAGCAAAAATAATAAAATGTAGTGTCTTGAACATCTTTATTTCATTTCAATGAAACTTCTGACACATTAAGAAGAATAAAGTTTACCCCCAATGCCTAATTTTGCATGAGATGAAGCTTTTGAAGATTCTCACTCATCTAATCTGCCAGACCATGCAACCATATCAATGAATGAATAATGATAGAAGAGGTAATGCATAAGTAGAGCCAATGACAGGAACATGTTGCATCGGACTGGTACTTCAGGATTTCAAGCTGCTTCTCCACTTTGTCTTCTTCTTTTGCAACAGTTCTGTTTTAAGTCAAATAGAAAAGATATGGTATTAGAATCAAGAATTTAAGATTGATTACGAAAACCTATAAAATTTCATAACTCATCAATATACATTGATGCTATTGTTCTAACCGTAAAAATTTAATTATTAATTTGTTATTTCTCATTTCAATCACCTTTTCTTTATTGTTTCTCCCAAAAGATAAACCCAAAAAGTAATTTTATCAATTTATTTTGCTCACCAAAATTGAGTTTCAAAGAGGACCTATAGGTGTGTGTGTGATGATTTCTTTAATCTTCTTTTGACTAAAAATCATATAGAAAAGATTAACTTGTTGTGGTGTTGAGAGGACTTTTATTGTTGCTGGTGGTACTTTTGGATCAAGTGGTTGTGGTGTAGCTACCACTTTCGGAGGAGGGAATTGAGCAATTCCTTTTGGTGTAACTCCTTGTCTTTCTTCATTTGAGATAGGCGTGCTTTGAGCCTAACATAATGTAAGACAAATGAATTAGCTCCTTCACTATTATCCACTGGAGGAAGAATAGATACAGAAAAAATTCCATTCCATCTTATTGAACTTGAAATTGTAGATAATATCAAGATATTTTTTCCTGGCATTCTTCCGCCATTTGTTAAACTGTCTCCAAAATCCATAGATTGATCCAATATTCAAGACAAGGTTTGCATAGATTTTTCTAGTATTGTCGAAGGGAAAAGAATCAAAACATTAGAGAAAATTTAAAGTGTAAGTATACATTTGTTCTTGAAATTTGGAGGGTTGAGTCTACCATTCTTCTATGCGCTTGAGACATGCTTCAGATATTCTGTGCTAGTGTGCAAAATCTGCTTTACACTTCTCAAAGAAGTCAGCAATTTTGTTGCTTGATTCATCTCCATTGATAGGATCAATGTGAAAGCCTAAAACTCCATCAACAATTATTCCTGCAAGTCCTCCTTGATTAGTAGTAAATGTGGGTAGTCCACAGCTCATTACTTCAATAACTGTTAGGCCAATAGCTTTATATAATGCAGGTTGTACAAATGCTCCTATGGTGTCTGCAATAGATCAATAGAGTTGATTGTATATGTTTCTACCAATTTGTGTAGCAATCCATCTCACTTGAGTTAGTGTTTCTCAATCAAAGAATGCATCTTCTTGATTTCCTCAATTTCTTCTCTATCTTTATATTTAGAGGGATTGAACCGTCCCTACATAACTACTAAGTTGACTGAACTTCTAGGACTTTTTTTCCCATACCATTTTATCAATCCTGGCATGTTCTTCACCACATAAAGTTTTGACATTGTTAGGATGATTGGCTCCTTCTTATCTGCAAAAAATCCACTATTACGGACACACTTTAATATTCATTATGATTTTTTTTCCAATAATACCTGTCATTCTCTTGTTTTTTTATGATCCAAATTCTCATTTATATGTAGGTCCTTTAAAAGTGAAGAAATGACATTCCACAACAGGTGGACTTTGAGCATGCTATTTAAGGCCATGGGGTGCTCGTGGATTTTGGAGGACGATTATGCGTACTATTTGGACCCTAAAAAGAGATACAACACAATATATATACTTGTAATGCATATGGAGTGGGCTCATCATATGGTCCTTCATCTAAAGCTTTTGGATCGTATCAAGGAGCTAAGCTTAAATCGTCCAAAACCACACATTTTCTTAATACCGTGGGATACTCCAGTATTGTTTGATTTAATGCTCATGCATGTTCTAGAAAAAAACAATCGTATACAGATGCGAATAACATGAGAAAAGTTTATGTTGAGTGCAATGTGGGAGAGGCTACAAGGTTGTCTTTGACTTGTCTAAGAAAATGAATAGTTGGCTAAAGATTAGGAGTGACAGTATAAGATTGGGAGATGTCAAATGAGGAATAAGAAGGCAACACTATCTAAGAAGAGACCTAGCAAAAAACATTATTTTAGGCCTGTTTTGTTACAAAATTTTCGTTCAGCCAATTTTTTATGTTTTGCTTAACTCCCATCAACTTCCAAACAATAGATACATCCACGTTTCATTTAAAGAACACTCGCAAGATATTCTTTTCTCTTCTTATTTCACAACATGATAATTTAAAGAGACAAATACAATAATGTAACACATAGTCTTTATATAAAACACAGATAGTAGTATAATATAGTGATGTTCAATAGACATAATGATGTAGCTAAAATTGAATGCTCTCTAATCCTTATCTAAAACCACACCATTAGGTGTGTAGTCTGGGTGGTACCCATCATTGCTCAATTGTTATCTCGCTACCTGTGCCTTGTTAATAGCTAAACGCACCATATAGTATCGACACCTATAGAGTAATATATAATTATTTTCCAACTTCATTAGTTGGATAGCGCAATGATATTCATTACGATTATTTCTTGGTATCTATAGCCTATACAGCCTGGGGATAGGTGTATCAAGAACACGCAATTGTCATGCAAGTTTGTGAGATTCTTATCTGAGGTGAGTCCATTCTCGACGTACCTCATAATATTTGCTAGAATCGGATTCAAACAATGATTGTTAGTCATCGTCGTTCCTTTCCAATAGAATCCAATTTACACTATCAGTCATTTGTCTTTCGTTTGAACCAATGTAAGGTTTTTTTTTTTTTTTTTCATTGTGAGACTATGAATGAAGGTGTTGTTATCAGTGGGTAGGATTGTTCTTTATAGGCTAGCTCACAAGGTTGATAACGTCAATTCCACCTTGCAATTATAGGTCAAGGGTGGAACTAGTACTTCATTATCATAATGTGAGCCATAAAATGGATGGATCTGGGGCAATAGTAGACCTACAATGTATAGGTCCCCACATGATAAGAATTAGAGTCATGTGGACAAACATGATTTGTCATCTCAATTGTGCATGTGTGGTGTATTTCATTAATATTTCTTATTGTAAATTTACCCTTTTAACATGCCTTAGAATGTTTTATCCAAATGGCAGGATCGAGTGAGGCAATGCTAGTAGAAGAGTACCTCTTGCTTATTAGTGAATCAACCGAATAAGCATTACATGTTGATAGACTCGAGGCGATGATTGAGCAACTCCAAAGAGATGTTGCCTACAACAACTTCTACATTCATAAGTGGAAAGAGGAATTGGAGCTAGCTAGGGCACAATCTAGGGTACGAACCCTCGTTGCCATTCTCATTCGAAATTAGTTGGAGATCGAACAGCTTCTGTTTGGTTCCAAGAGCACCGATTTCGACGAAATGGGATAAAGTGCAACTAGTGCACTTAGATAATCACTTTAGTTTATGACCAATTATTTCCTATGTTTTCTGACTCATTCGAACTATTTATTACATATCATTGCAGATAGTTCTGTTATAGTCTGTCATGACTACTAGAACAGTTATCTACTTTTGAAATTTATTTCAATTTCCACTTTCCATTCGAACTAATTTATGTGATCACTACGGCTCATATCTAATTTCACATATGTTACATTAAACCTCTTCAATATTAGGACACATATCTAGTTTAACAAATTATACAACATTTTAATGAGTTCCCTGTTTCATACCTCATGGGAGGATCAACATAATATGTGTAGCTCCAAAACGAACAAAAAAAACATATATCTAATTTTCAAATTTTCAATTGGGCAAGCCAATGGCCGAGGGTGGTTCAAGAGTTTGGAAAAAGGCTTTGTTCTGTGTCTGCTAAAGCTGAAGAATATATTTCTGTTTTGGTAGGAAATTTGGTTACTTGAAGGAAAATGGAGTGACATGATTTTCAACTTGGTGGATGAAGGCTTATTAGTTCAGGATTTGGAAATGGCTAGGACTTGGAACTTTTCAACTTTGAATAATTTTCTATCGATCAAGTTGGTACACAAGGTTATGGATTTCCCAATTGAAAATTCCATCCCAGATAGGTATGTATGGTTTTTAAATAAAGGTCATGAGATCTTGTTTTGATGCATTTGATAAATCTACACATACAATAGATGTGTTTTTTCCATTTCATGGTTGGAAATATATTCCTCTTTCATGGTTGGTTTTCATGTGGAAGCTTAATAGTTTCTTTCTTCTTGTTGATTTGGTGAGACAATCTTTGGGATTTAATTTTGCATCTCGCTACCACTGTGAGTTCACGTAGAATCATATTGAACCTTACTGTTACAGTAAGTATCGAGAGCTACAAGCTCACCATTCTGCTGCATATGTTGAGATAGAGGACTCTGCTTCCCCAGTATGGGAGTCTCATAGTTCTGAATCGGGTGCCATTACTTTGTCTCAGGCTAAATATGATGCCTTAGTACGATCTAAACAGGTGGCTACTCCTTCTCTAACTGCTACTCTGGCACATGATGAAACAGGTAGTACTTCTTGTCTTGCTGCACATACTTCTAACTCTGTTGCTACTCTTGGATCTCGTTTCTCTCTGTCCAATATTCTGCGTCTTCCTCACTCTCTTTACAATCTATTGTCTGTTAGTGCTTTAACCAAGAGTATGAATTGCTTTGTAACTTTCTCTACTTCACATCGTGTGTTTTAGGACCTAAGGACTAGATAGACGATTGGTGTGGGAATTAAGTTTAATGGGTTGTATATTCTGGACAAAGAGTTTGTTGCCTCTTCAACATCTTTGCTTGCGTCTACTGCTTTCCTTGATCATTGTCGAAAGGGTCATCCGTCTGTGTCTAGGTCAGGTAGTTAGTTTTAGTGTGAGACTTGTGAGTTAGCTAAACACCATCGTGTGTCTTTTCCTTCTCGTGTTTGTAGTTGTGTTTCTTAGTTATTTGAACTTGTTCATTTTGATGTGTGGGGCCCCGTGTTGTATAAGTAATATATCGGGTTTTCAATATTTTGTCACTTTTGTAGATGACTACTCTCGGATGACTTGATTATTTCTCATTAAAGATCGTACTGAAGTTTTTACATGTTTTCGTACTTATCTATTTTGAAGTGTTGAATCAATATAATATTTCTATGAAGTGCTTGAGAATTGATAATGTCAAGGAGTACCTGTCTATTTTCTCTGATTTTCAATCCTTTGTGATTGATCATGGTATTATTATCAAACTTCTTACTCGTATACTCCACAGCTAAATGGAGTGGCCGAGCGGAAGAATGGTCATTTGTTAGATGTAGCCCGATGTTTACTGATGATATACACACATCTTCCCAAATATTTTTGGGGTCATGTTTTTTTAGCTATGTGTTATTTGATTAATCTTCAGTCATCATCTGTGTTAAAAGGAGAGAATCCTTTCTCCATTGTTCACCCACTTAGACCTCTTTATTCCTTGCCTCTTCGCGTGTTTGGTTGTACCTGTTTTGTTGGTTGTACCTGTTTTGTTCAGTATCTTACACCTAGGCTAGATAAGTTGTCCCCCCGTGCTAAAAAATGTATCTTTGTGGGTTACTTCCGGACTCAGAAGAGCTACAAGTGTTATAATTCAGCCACTTACGTGTCTTAGTGTCCCCAGATGTTAATTTCTTTGAAGATCAGTCTTATTGTCCACAGACTATTTCTTCTCGTGATCGTCTCGAGCCTCTACCTCTTACCTTACCTAACTCTTTTCCCTCCACTAAGTCTGTTTCCACTTGTCTTGTACCTTGTTATGATCAAGTTTATATCCGGTGTAAGAAGCTCTCACCTTCTGAGATTCCATCTGCACTTGGTTCCCCTGCTGATCAGGTAGCTCTGGCTCTTGCTGATCCATCCTCTGGTCCCTTTGATTCTCTTCCCATTACTCTTCGTAAGGGAGTTCGGTCTGGTCCTGTTAAGCCTCCTATTCGTTTTTCTGGTGTTACTGCTATTGCTCCTTTGTCTATGCCTCATACAGTTCTGAGGTTGTTGCTCATCCTAGCTGGAATCGTGCTATGGCTGATGAAATTCAAGCATTGCTTGATAATCATACTTGGGATCTTGTGCCATTACTCTCTGGCAAACATCCTATCGGTTGTCGTTGGGTGTTTACTATTAAGACTCGTGCTGATGGTTATGTTTACAGGTTGAAAGCTTGCTTAGTTGCTAAAGGCTATACTTAGGTTTATGGTGTTGATTATGACGATACGTTTTCCTCTGTGGCTAAAATCCTGACTGTTATGGTGTTTATATCTTTGGCGGTTCATCATGGTTGGTTTTTACATCAGTTGGATGTGAAGAACGCATTTCTTCATGGTGATTTGGATGAAGTGGTTTGCATGGAACAACCTCCTGGGTTTGTTGCTCGGGGGGAGAATTTGGTAAGTTGTCTTTAGAAGGCTCTCTATGGTTTGAAGTAGTCACCCCATGCCTGGTTTGGTCGGTTTACTAATGCTGTGATACAGTTTGGTTTGTAGAGGTGTCGTGTTGATCATTCAATTTTTAGTATGTCTATCCCTGCCGGATGTATCTTGTTGGTGGTGTATGTTAATGATATCATTGTAACAGGGAGTGATGTTGTAGGGATTCAAAAGCTTAAAGACTTCCTTCAAGTTGAGTTTTCTACCAAAGATATCAACGAAAGTATGTTCTTGATATTTTAGATGAGGTGGGTTACCTTGGGGTAAAACCAGTAGACACATCGATGGATCCAAATGTGAGGTTGGATTCTGAACATGGCGAGGTGTCACATAGACCTGAGGTGTATCGCAGATTGATTGGGAAGTTGAATTATTTACCTGTCACTTGTCAGATATCTCATTTGCTATGAGTGTAGTTACTCAGTTCATGCATGAGCCACACACTACTCACTAGGATGCAGTTCTTCCTATTTTGAAGTACTTGAAAGGTGCACCTAGTAGAGGCCTCATTTTTCGAAATAGGGGTGATCCTAGCACTGTTCAGAGTCATCTTGGGGTGGTTGGATACTTGGATGCTGATTGGGCTAGATGTCCAATAGATCGGAGGTCTATTATTGGATATTGGGTGTTTTTTTTTATGGAAATTTGGTGTCTTGGAAGAGCAAGAAATAACATGTTATCTCGAGATCAAGTGCTGAAGCTAAGTATCGAACTTTGGCAAATGTTACGAGTGAGGTGACATGGTTGAGGATGTTTTTGTCTGAACTTTAGCTGCCGGTTCATGGTTCATCGATGAGTCATTGTGATAATCAATCAGCTATCTATATTGCTTCTAATCCAGTGTTCCATGAGAGGAGGAAGCATATAGAAGTTGATTATCATTTTGCTCGTGAACACATTCAATCGAAAGAGATTGTTCTTCACCATACTCGGTCTGAAGATCAACTTGCAGATATTTTTACTAAGTCATTACGGAGGAGTAGGGTGATTTCATTGTGTAACAAGTTGGGACTCTTTGATGTATTTACCCCAACTTGAGGGGGAGTGTAAGTAGTTCATTAAGGGTAGTCTAGTAATTACCCCTTGCTTAGTATATATATAAATATATAAATATATATATATATTTATATTTATATGTACTCTAATTATCGAATTAAATGGGAAATTATCATTCTCTTTTGTTTAACAGTGGATATGGTTCATTCTTTATCATTGTCTTGGCAATTTTATATCAACATCTTCTCAAAATGGGTACTTTTCAAATTCGTCACATTTTTAGAGGAGCAAATAAGGTAGCTGATTCTTTAACAAATTTAGCCTTTTGTAATAGATCGCATTGTGTTTTTTATAATTTTAATTTTTTGCCTATTCTTGTAAAAGGACTCTATAATCTTGATCGATTACGAGTACCCTATATTAGGATTAGTTAATTGCATTCATTTTACGGCTTTTGTGAGAAATGGATTTATTCTCACTACTTTTAAAGTAAGGTTCAATATGTCCTATCTGATATAGTTTTATTTATTTATCTTATAATAAATGTGTAGGAATCTATCAAACCCTCACCATCAAAAGTAGTGTTAGTAAAAAAAAGATTGAATTATATAAATATATATATATATATATATTTATTTATTTATTTATATTGTGAATGAAAAGATGTATGTGTATGCGTGTGATATAAATGATTGTTAGCATATTATATATAGTATATAATCTGTTGATTAAAAAATTAATTTTAATAATGCATGAAATACGTTGTGAACAAAAGTAAATAGTACATATAAATATATATATATATATATATATATATATTTATTTATTTATATTTATATGAAAATGCTATAAAGGATTATGGAATAGACTTTATGGAATGTTCCACTTAACAATGATTAAAGTTAAATATATATTAAAATTTTACATTATTCAAATCAATTTTGTTCACAATTTACTTATATAATTATTATTATAATTATTCTTTGACTAATTAAATATAGGTAAAATGGTCAATTTAATCCTATAACTATTTTGTTTTGAACTATTGAAGTTAAATATATATTAAAATTTGTATTATCCAAATCAAATTTGTTTATAATTTACTTCTATAATTATTATTGCAAATATTGTAAACTAATTAAATATAGATAAATGATCAATTTATTCCTATAACTATTTTGTTTTAATTATACAGGTCCTTTAAAAAAAAAAATTCTTTAAGGGTCTTATAATATTTTACAGGTGATCAACTACGTCCATTTACCGTGAAAATGAGTTTTTCCAATCAATTTGACCAGATTTCTATTTTCCAATCAACTACGTCCATTGCTCACCAGCAGATTTTTTTTTTTTTTTCCCCAACTCCTAAATTCAAATTTATCCAATTGGGTCCTATTTGGGTACCATTTTGATAGAGGGTTTCATCTTCATCTGATTTAATCCCCTCTTCATCTTCATCCGAAAGAGTCAGTGAAAGTCTATCTTTAGCACAGAAGGATCGGGAGCTTTTGGTTTCTGCCTATAAAGATGCAGAAGCACACCGTGACATTCTTGACTCCAAAATGAAGGAGGCTCTAGGGTACCAGATTCAGGCTGAGGAGGAATTGTTAGGATAACTATCCTCTTGTGCAAACTTCTTAAACCTGCAATGAATCACTCACAGCAAGGAAGACAAAGAACAAGTATGACAGAAGATTTGATTTTGAATTTCACTCAATCAGGGCTACGTCTCCATGTAGAGGCACTCTGCAAAGTTTCACTAGACAGAAGAGTTTAGGTATAGAAAATGATCTTTCCTCAAGATCAGAGTACAAAAGGAGTGAGCACTCTCACTGAAAAATCAAACCCTTGATTTTCTTCTCCTTTCTTCTCTTTACACTTTTTCCCGCCTCTCTCTCTTCTATTCCCTTCTCTCTCTCTCTTTCTCTCTCTCTGTTTCTCACAGCAGAATTTTCCTTTAAATATTTCCTTCTGTCTCAAAATTCCTCCCTCGAGTCTCAAATCTCGAATCTTCCTTGGTCTGTCTCCAAATCCCTCTCTCGAATCCGGAATCCTGAATCTCGAATCTCGGATCCCGAATCTCGAATCTTCCTTGGTCTGTCTCGAAATCCTTCTCTCGAGTCTCGAATCCCAAATTTTGAATCCTGAATCTCGAATCTTGGATGCAGTATATTTGGCTTCACCCGCCAATAATCTCCCACTTGAAGATAAATATACCTGATTCACCAAGCAACTTTGCAACAATCTTTTTTTACTTGTGCCTCTACAATACTCCTCATCAATTAACATGGAGTAACACCAACGGTGGTAGTACAGAAAACAAGTTTTTCTCTGTCTACTACCTTGCTCAACATATCAGCAGGGTTCTTTGAGCCATCATTCTTTTGTAGCTTCAACTCATTGTCCTTCAAAGCTAACCTGATGAAGTGATAACGCTTCTTGATATGTCTCGTCCTTGAGTGATATGCTGCATTCTTAGC